>VYZW01050279.1:1375-22235 GCA_013401315.1 Balaeniceps rex
AATATGAGGATTTCTACTAGTGCAGCTTCTGAAGAAAAGGAAGCTTTCAATCAAAGAAAGACTACCCTGATAACAAAGCAAAAATTGAGGTGCTTTCTAGAAGTTTAAAAGAGCTTACTTTAAAAACAAATTATTGACAATACCAAAAAAATCAGCTGCACATCTAAGTGTCTGTGGGCAAACTTTCTCATTTACGTGATACAAATCAAGTAATAAAGTAAGACGGGGGAACAAATAAAGCCGCATGGCTTTTCCAAGACCACACAGAGACGCAGTAGTAGAACCTAGCACAGAGCAAAAGTGAATATGCTGGAACAGACCACAGGCTAGATCTCCTGACAACCTTCACACCTTTTCATAGAATCATAGAATCATTTAGGTTGGAAAAGACCTTTAAGATCATCGAGTCCAACCGTAGACAGTTTGTGACCATGCTGAACATAAAGGCTGAGTTTTGCTCTTAATGACTGCAAGTGCTTGTCAGAGAGATCTGCAGTGGCTCTGGTTTCATCAGAGCCATGCTGGCAGACATCCAAGGAAAGGTCACCAGGGCAGAAGGACAGAACCTCAACAGAGCATTTGCCTTTGGTGCCAGGAGATTCCTAGCACCTGACCATGCCAAAGGGCTAATGCTTAAAAAGATGAGAAAAAAGTGCGAAAGGTGAAAATACTGTAGAGAATCTCCACAAAGACCTTTGTGATATTTCCAGGCCCTTTCAAATGTTTTCCTCGTGCATGGAAGCTGCCTGTATACCCAAGGAAGATAGGTATTTGCACATGAATGGATCAAATGGAAAATATTCTGCTCCTTGTGGGACCCAAAGCAGTCTATTTGGCAAAATCCAGGGAGTCCATCTTGCAGCTATAAAGAGGAACACCATGGAAAACTATACTAAAATACTGACAGCCCCCAAATAAAATAAAAGCAAAGAAACAAAGGAGCGATGCCTTGGGGGGAGGTGCCCTTGCAGGAAGCATGGCTCTCTTTCCCAAAAGCATAAATGTCAGTATTTAACATCCTCAATGAGAACGTCATCTAGCACAGAAGAGAGGCATTGATTAAAAGCAAAGAACATAACTAACCATACCTGCTTTCAGCTAGAAGTTTTGGTCTTCAGAAAACACCTCCATCACCTTATAGCTACAGGTTTTAGAACAAAATTAAACACTGTCTAGTTATATACTTGGAAAAATACAGAAAAAACTCCTAGTTTGACAGATAAGGCACCAACTTGGAATTAAAGAAAACCAAAGCCTACTGTTATTCTTTTCCTTCAACACCTGCATGACCTTGGGTAGGATCCCTTCTCTCACTGCCCTTGCTTCCCTTCCTACTTTCTGTCCCATCTAGTTACAGGCTTTGGGACAGGGACCTTCTTTTACAGTACATTGGTACAGTTCTGAGGTCAATAGAGTCCTTATCCAGGAAAAAGTCAAGAGAGCACTGTGATGAGTTGTCCCCTGAGTAGCAGAAAAAAATAAAGCCTGGTTTCTTGTGGATTTCTGTTTTCCCTTCTCAAAAACTCCAGCTCCCTTCTTCATGTGTCCTGTGGGAACACCTTCCACACAATGCTTCCAGTCTCCCCAACATAGAGTAAGTCCTCCCACAGTAACCTTCATCTTGAAACTAGCCAAAAGTAGAGAAATGACTGGAAAACAGGCCCGAGATAGGCACACAGATCACGTTCTCTCCCAAGGTGTTTCTTTTAAAGGAAACCCAGCTAATAAAAGCAACAGCAAACATTTCAACATAGGTGATAAAGATCAAAATTCAGATTGCTTAGCAGATTAATCAAGGCCATGCAAGGAGCTCTAGGGTTTTGGTCTTTTTTACATCATGTGCACTCAACAAAGTGTCTAAATTGCTGGTAGAACATATGCCAGAAAACAGCAAGGGACAAACGATCTTTGGTCACCATTTGGGTTTCCAGTAAAGCAATGATATCTGAAATTTCTTAAGGGTAAAAACCCCTGAAATTTCATCAAAATAACATTTCAATTTTGACAAATCAGTATTTCCCACAGACACGCATTTCTTCCAGCTCCCTTTGTAAACAGAAGTCGCTCTTGACAGTGCTGTTGAATATCATCCCTTTTGCAAGACTGGTGTAAATAAAACTTCAAAGCAAGGAGGTAGGTCTAAAGGCAAAAGCAAAATTTTCATCCCCTATGCCTTCACTAAATTGGGTGGGTTTATATTAAATCAATACCCCGAATTAAAATTAAGAGAGAAGATAAAGACTCCATCCACAAAATTATCTGAAGCCGTATTTGTTCAGACTAGTCCAAAACTCTTCACCCTTGGGGGCTGCAAAACAACAAGGAAGTCTCCTGAGCGTGTTAATTATTTAAAATGAAAGCAACACAGTTGCTGGCCTTTTGAAATAATCAATCTTTCAAAAAAGTGTCAGGTGTCTCCAAAACATGTGACAGGTTGGCAGTTTGTAGCATCTATTCTCGAGCCCTAATACCAGGATTTTCTCTGGAGCCTGGAGGAACTCATCACCTTTACTAACAAATCCTAAAGACAACCTGTCTGGCTCACAGAAAATGAGATGGAGAAGCTAAATTAGAACCACAGACCTCCTATTTGCTAAATTAAAGCAGAAAACCAAAATGAAAATAAACATTAGGAGCATGTATGTACATATATATAGACAGACACACACATATATATGAATGCAGACACAAATACATGTAGAGATATGTATAGGTAGATATATATCTGTAGCTGTAAATTATAGACATTTACTGAGATCTGTATTTACTGTCTCCTACAAGTCTATTTTACAGTCTAAATTTAGGGAATTTTCTTCCCTTCTTTCAAAAAAAAAAAAAAGAAAAAAGAAAAAAGGCAGCATCTGGTTTGTATTATTCAAGTCTATTCAAAAATACCTTCTTTCTGCGTGTATCTGCCACTTCAGTACACATGAATAAAAATGTAGGATCAGCAAGAAAATTCCTATAGAGTCTGTTTGTAAACAAAAAGTTCCCATCTCCAACATAGTTGACCTTATTAGCACTAGGAGGTGGTGAGAAACTTTTCAGCAGTACATATTTTATCAGTACTGTGGATGTATATCTGTATGTATTTTTTTGTCATTTCAAAGATTTCAATTATATTTTCCACAAAGAAATCTTTCTTATTGAAAATAAGTGCACAAGAGTTACATACAGAGGATTTTTTCCAATCTTGTTCATATTAATAGTTCAGAAAAAATTATTTTGTCCTGTGGTTTTTGTGGAAAATTTGAATTTTTTATCTTAAAATACAAGCTAGAGACAAATCTATAAAAGACATCAACAAATATCAATCCACAACATTCTTTAATTAATCTGTTGAGAAAGAATAACAAGACATAATATATGTGATATGCAAATGAGTAGTGGATACAGGAAAAAAGAACATTAAAACAACATTCATGCATAAAAATCAGAATTCTGAAACCAAACATCTCCAAACTCAAATTTAGGTGGAACTTCTCCATTTCCCCAGACTTTTTGTTGCACGTCAGTTGAAACATTTTGCATTATCAGTGCTCTCCACTCTGAGAGGCCCTGCTATTTCTGACCAGGGCAATCAACTTCAAACTGTTACTACCGTCCACCAAGAGTCCTCCAGAAAGGAGAACTTCACTTGGTCAACCAGAACCACCCACGGGCAGTGGCCTTTCACACACACCACATTAGCCCTCCGGGATCTGGCAGGCTGCACCTGCAGCATTGTACCTTTGCAGGAGCCAAGCGGAGCCATAGACAGCATTTAACACAATTATCACAGCATCATATATATATATTTTTAAATAAAACTACTCTTTGAGGTAAAATACAGTAAACTACTTTGGCTGAAGTCGTATATTACCAGTGACTTTTCCCTACAACCCTTCACAGAAGCTCAATTTCAAAGGTTAATACACAAAACAAATACACTGGATACCTCAAAGGCTGAATGTAAAACACATTCGTGGATTTTGAGTTGTTTTTTTTTAAAGGCCTGGCCAAGTTTTAATGGGCTGTCACACACGAATGATTACGAAAGCGCTACAATGAACTGAGCTGATAAGCCGATCTGATCGGAATTAACTGCATGTGATTGCTGCTTTGAAAAGCTGGCCTAAAGAGGCAGCATTGAAAGCAATCTCACAAGTCACTGGTACCGCTTGCCTCAGCTATAAGTAAGCACAGATGGTGAGAAAAGTTAATTAAGAGACATATTTGTTTGGGGGTTTGAAATTTCCACCCTCTCTTCCCCAAAGAAGCTGAGCCACAGTGAAAATGTGTTTTACGTTTGCGGCCTAATAAGTTCATGTTTTTGAGGCTCTGTTCCTGTAGATGGAGGTAATAGATAAACAGAATAAATAATTTATGTCAGCAGTTAGCATATGGATTTGCACTTGATCACTAAGCTACTCATTGCACCTGATAGCTACAACATCTTGTCAATTAAAAATTTCCCTTCTCCACAATTCTTCATTTACTTTCCTCCCACCCGGCACAGCTTTTCTCTTATACCACAACTGACACCCAGCAATGGAGATGTCATCCTTTTCATTCTCACTTTAATGACTGCCTCTTTCATTTGCTCCCTCACTTCTTCTTGCAGTATTTCATAAGGAACATATCAGCAATTACAAAAAATAGCTTCTGGTGATAAACCCTTTTTTTCTCCTGGTTGGGAACTCTCTTTCCCGCTTCTCTCCAGCCCACACTTGAGCTTTGCCCAGATTAATTAACGGGCTTCTGAAGCTGGGGCTATGACAGTGCTCTGTAAAATGATCACCATCTTTAGAGGATCAAAATACATCCCCTACACTTTATATGCTGTAAGACTGTGACCAAAGCGTCATGTAGCAGACTTTTTGCTCAATGGTCCTTCAACAGTGTACGATTCTTTGGACCCATTTCCATTTTTTTTTACCTGTGGCTATTATAATGACAACAGCCAGCAGCACCAATTAAATCATTGGCTGCAGAATGGAAGGGATCAATCTCACATGAAAGGCTCTTGAAGGTAAGAAAGGGTTAATGCTAAGGACAGAAAAAAAACCCAAGATTTCAGAACTTCAAGGGAAATTGAGAGGTTCTTAGAGAGACATTTCCAATTCATGCCTACTATACTATTTATTTCCTTTCCCATCATTGCTGATTATAAGGATGTGCATGTGTAAAAGGAAGTGTCTTCATCTCTAATCAGACCAGCTCTATTGCATGAATCCACAATCCACTGTTCGTGACATTACAAAATGAATCAGGCAGAAGGCTCAAGCCAGATCAGAAAGTGACAGCTTTTGTTTAAACAGATATCTTGGAAATTAGTGATGATAGAGGACAGTATTATACTGCATAAGCATTTAACTCTTAGCCCTGTCTCATTCTCTAAAAAGAGGTGCAACAGAATTACTCACTGGAAAGATCTTGGTATAAAAAAAATAATAAATTGGACTGCTGATCTGTTCTACTTATCTTTCTAGAGAAATAAAGCCCTGTTTTGAATAGAACACCCACACTATGTGTATTGAACACTCCCTGGATTTAAGGAAAGTTGCTTCTTAAAACATTATTTTTGCACTATAGCGTATGGTCGCATCATTTATGGTCTATCTTAAGAATGTGGCATGTATCAGTACGTTGCTTCTGTCAGTCTTATTTCTGTGCTACAGAACCAATTTTGAGTAGGATATTACACTTACAAGAATGTGTTCCCTAACTAGGTTTACATTTCAGATGACAGGATCACATCAGAAGACTAGAGACTGACACCCAAGACCTGCTTTGAGAACCTTTCTATGTCATTCTGCAAGGATTTTAGCCAAAAACTTGATCTGTGTGCATACGTATATATATACAAACTAATAATTTAGCCATTAGACATGTATATGTATACATACAAATTAATAATTGCGTCTCACATTCCCAGGTGGTCCCTAAACATTGTATTATCTAATCACATAAAAATGGCAGGTTTTCTAATTTTATAAATGTATACAAAATAAGTTGTTGAAAAAGTCAATCACTGAGAGCTCAGTACAGATGTTAATCCAATTTGTGTGGTAATGATCAAACCAGTCAGTTTACACAAAGCACTACAGCTATGCAATGTTGCAGTCCTGCAGTTCTGTCAACAGCAATGAGGGTTGCCTACCTGCCACTGGAAATTTTTCTGATGGACTCTGCATAGCCATGAGTAGGACCTTTCATTAGTGTTCCCCACAGTGACAGCCTTGCTCCTTTTCTGCTTTTCTGTCCAAGGATTGTCAGCGGGAAAGTGTAAAGGGAGCTATAGCTCCTTCTGCTGGGTCTTAAGATTCCTAAGATTAAAGACTGGAGATCCTACTAGGGCTCAGAGAAGTGAGCGAAAGGCGGCCAGTAGTGTCTCGTAGAGCTCTGCGTCACTTTTTTTTGAATTCTGCTTTACACATTCCCACTAACAGCATAATTTGAGAAGCAATCACGCATTTAAAGAAGTTAGCAGAAAGAAGTCTGGGGACAGACTCTTGGAATGGGGACAGAAGTACTGCTAAGCAAACTGATTGTCTGATCCACATATGACATCTCAGATGTAACAGCTTGTAAACATTATCTGTAGAGCTCCAAATAATAACTTTACAGATTTAACCAATCATGCTTTGAAGGCTGTCACTGATCTAGTGGAGCATGACCAAATCCCGTTAGAGTGCAGAATAGATTCTAGCAGAAAGTCTTACATATGCTGAGTTGCATATCTAGATAAGGAATGCAAAGACATCACATATGCTACAGAGATGTATGCATGTGAAGAAATTAATACATGCAACTAAATTCATCATCCCATGGGTCTACAACAAAGGTTTCAAACCCTGCAGGGTAACTCAGTCTGCAACAGTACTGTGTGCTTCATCAAAGAATATCACATTGACAAATTCCTTCATAAGTAAGGACTGACATCTACATAAGTGAGTGTGGCAGATATCTGTGACTGCTACATGAATATTCAAGAAAGGCGTAAGAGACTCCCTTACAATTTCAACTGAAATAGTCAAAAGCAGATGAGATCTGTGTTTTGTTTGCCCACTTCACACATGTACTTCTTTAAAATTACAGCACAGTCTATGTAGTCATTTGTTAGCGTTAATTCACTGGACAAGATTTCCTAAGATCTGCTGAAATTCTATCATCTTTCCAGCAAAATGTGAAGAAAGGGAAATTAAGTGAGTCTTTGAGACACTGGAAAAAGCATGGGTAGGAAACCTGCACAGATGTGAAAGTGCTCAAAGGACTGTTGCTATCTTGCCCAGTGGGGACAATCAGAATTACTTTGACTATTTTTTTATCTTCCTTTTTATCTTCCTTGTGTGAAGAAAGTTCAAGAGAAAAGCATGTTAGATGGCTAGGTGTCTCCTCCTATTCTGAGCAGTACATGCTGTATGTCTCTGGCTGCAAGCCTCTGCATGTGAATGCCAGGGGAGTTTCTAGCCCCTAATATCAAAAACAAGTTGTCATATACTTTGTAAGGGCCATCTACCACATTATCACTCATATTAGTATACACAGATTCTACAGGGTATCCTGCCTCCCAGTATAGCTAGGAGAAGTTAGAATCTTCTTGTTTGTTCAAAAACTGCATTGCACTGTTGACTGTGATGATATGCAGTCTTGTTTTCCCTTAGATAACTCCAAGAGCTGAAAAATTACTCTGTTTAAACAAACTTCCTGTTCTTTTCTTTCCTAGGGTGAAAAGACTGCTTTTAATCAACGATTGCGGCACTATGGAAGAGAGATGCAGACTGTGCTCTCAAATAAAACAAAATACCGCCCCCCCCGCCTTTGGCTCAGACATATTTCTCAGGACCAGCCAGAGTCATAAGGGTCTCTTAACACTGTACTTTGTATGATATTTTTTCTTTCATTTAGAAAAAAAAATTAGAGGATTTTTTTTTAGTTACATTTGGCCCAATTAACATGAATCTTTTTTGTCTCCAGCTTTCCTCCAAACAGTAGAGAAATCCAAAGCTTTTCTCTTGGCTCTCTCTCCAGGGACTAATATCTTCAAGTGCTTCAGGGCCAGATCCAACTCCCTGACATTTGTCTGCCTTGAACTTGCAAAGCGCTCGTAAGTTTGTTAGCCTCCAAAGCGTCAAGAAACTACAATGATCTTTAGACATATTCCATGTGGGAGGTTTTGCAGAAACTGCTTCGTACAGCAATAAAACCTACAGCTTGTTCTGGTGAACCTGTGTCAGATGAGGGCAAATAAAATCCTCTGAAGTATAGTAGGTATACAGTTGAGCATGTTACACTGGGAAGATTCACGAATAAAGGAGCTCCTCCATATCCAGCTTTTATTGTTGTCATTTGCCGTGGAAGTGTTGGTTTGAGCCCAGATTAAACAGATCTAAGTTAGAAACAGGAACCAGACTAATTCTAACTTTACGGTATACACTGTAACAGATATTGAAGCAAATATTAAGGCATTGTTTTCACTTGGAAAGCTTGACCCTCATCTGATGCTGCAGGAGAGAGGAGCTGAGTTTGCTGGAGTGTCTTGCCTGGGCCCTGCTTTCAGCCTCACCCTCAGAGCATGCAGAAGTAGGGAAGGTATGGAAAAAATATGCAATCACAGTGGTAGGCACTGGAATGGCAGCTAACCTGTTACAGCTTCTTGCCACCGGCCTAGGAAATCAGTCCAGTTATCTGCTGAGTAGCACCGCAGAAGAGTTCCTCAGATGAGCAGGAGCCAAGAAATGTGCCAAGTTTTCTGAACAGTTGAACCCAGGGACACTGAGAGCAGGACTAATCAAACAGTTTAGTTATTTATCTTGTACTTATCTACGTGGTTTTGGCATTTCTCATCTGCACAAAGGTTTATGCAACTCTGGCTATTCTGAAATCTCTACTTACGAGCAATCAGCTAAATTGACTTCCACATTGAAGTATCGTTTCCAAAAACTACATATTAAGGTGCTCAACAAAAGCAAATATTGTACAGGTAAAGCAATTCTAGTTGAGGTACCATCAGCTTTAGTCTAAACAAAGGAAAGAGGAACTGTGGAATTAGCCTAAAAAGACTCCCATGCCTTAACTGACATTTTAATTCATATGGATGCAAAGACATCTCAATTTTTAAACCATCTTACAGAAGTATAGCATTCTTCTTGTATGCTCTTTTGCTTAGTAGAGTCAAAACTTGACTCGCAGAGAAGGTAGTGTTTATTCTAAATGATCAAAGTTAAGGAGCAGTTAATGACTTGAATACCCACAGTTTAACTTAAATTAAGCTGTACAGGGACTCTTTTTGAGCCATCATTCTAAACGAGGAAAATATCTGTGCCCTTCCGATGCCAAATACCTTTTTCTTCCTTCACAACAGTTTTTATCATTTTCGATGACACCGTAATGGAATTGATCAAACAGCAGAATCCACAGAGATGTTTAATTCATTCTGAGATCTCACCACCTCAGAAAAGAGATAAGATTTTACAAATTTATTCCCCTCCTTTATTTCAATTACCATGTTAATGCTTGAGACAATTCCTACCCCAAACTTTTGGCCAGAATTCTGTTGGCAGGTAAGATAGCAGATCTAAATCAAATCACAAAGATCTCGCAATAAGATTGCATAGCACAATTTCCCCTCTGTAGTAAAAGCTCCACTTTCCCCTATTTTCCTACTGGAATTCACTATAGGATGGCAAAACTTCATTACATACACATGACAGGATGTTAAGATATTAAGTCCTTTAAGAAGTTCTAACAGTATCCAAAGCAAAGTTCAAATCCAAACATTAAAACAACAAAGTGCAGAGTGAGAAAAAAGGAAGATTGCTTACACTAACAAGGTCTTTCCCAGTTAACTCTCTCTGAGTCTTTCAAAATCAGAAACTAAAAGAATGAAAGGGCTCTGCTATAAGCAGTCTGCTACACCGATATGACAAAAACCACCATCAGCCTTCAGCTGTGACCCTTTCATGGTTGTCAAATTAAAACACACAACAACAGTGAGTCCCCCTGCCCATTCTTTTTGGCCACCAGCTCATGCAAATTACAGAACACCAGTAGTCTTTGCTTAGCAACAAGATTGCATGTTCACTACTGATCACGTTAATGATAAAGTAGTGAATATTAACAAATCTAATGATGAGAAGAGATGCCCTCCTTCACTGACACATCCATACAATTTAAAATCTCTGAAATAGAAAGAATAATTCATTCATCTAACAGACTCACTAGAAACAGAAAAGAAGCCATCAATAACACTGCTTTCCGGCCCACATTCCTGACACTGAACCCCAGGCACACAACAGTGATTTCATGCAAGGAGAAGGATTGCGAAATGTACAAAAATATATGTATTTCTACTGAGCCATGAAACTTGCACATTTGCTCACTTCTTAGACTCATTCTAATATTTTCTAGAGTTACGGTTAGTACACATGAGCTGTCCCGACTGCCATGGGACACAACAAGCGCTTGGTGAAGTGTGCTGAACTGTCAGCCCCTGAGTACCTCCACCTCCCAGAGAATCATACAGCTCATTCAGGTAACTGCAGAAAAGGTTATAATTACTTACAGCAGGATGTCCAGCACAGTAGGTGTAGCTAGCATGAGACTGGTAGTGCAAGCTTGCTCTTGGAAAGGTGTATGTATTCCAAGCAGGTTGGCTGCTATTCCACTGGGAGCTAAAGCCAGGGCTCATGGTCACTCTTGATTTACTGTTTTGGTACGTTCTCACTGTGGAGCTGGACTATCAAAAAAGAAAGAAATGCAACGTAAAAATAGCTTTTAGGGTAGAATACAAACAATGAAGCTACATATCATCATTGTGCATATACATACTGCCACACGGTCTGGAACAAACTTGAATGTTTCCTGTAAGGAACTGGGAAAAGCAAAAAATGGATTCCTTCAGAGATATCAGTGAAACAGTTATGTCGCTGTAATGCCCAAAAGAAAGACTGATGACTGTTAGACTTCAGGCTGGGATGTAAATCAAATGGGCAATGGATAAGTGATAGAGATAAGGGGATGGTCTGAAAATGTGTAGAGGATGCAATCCTGCAAGATTAATAGTTGAAAATTCCATATTTATTTATTATAATGAACTAAATATTGACATTTATTGAGCTCCTGATCAGCTATGTCCACTTTAGAGTAAATGGCAGTTTGGGGCCAATGTTTAGATATATGTCTTGAAGTCTTGAAATCCCATCTAGTGCCTAGGTAACGCCAAGCGGTCACAAAGCTACCCCTACATTTCAAATATGTAACCTTCTAAACAGACTATGAAACTTGATGACATTTTTAATTACTTAAAATGCAGAAGAAAAAAAACCCCAAAATCTTAAATTAATTTTTTTTAAAGTTAATTCAATAACTTCATCTGAAAGTAACCCAGACTATGGATGTGTAATTCACTTTCATTCTTTCTGGCTTTCTCTCATTTTACTTTATTTTAACTGCAGTTTTCTGCTTCTAGTCCTCGTTTCATAAAAAATATTCCTAGTAAATGCTTGCACTGGTAGGGGTGGTTTATTAGGGCAGGAAAAAAAAATCAATTTTCAAAAAGAGTAGAAGATGCATTAGAAGTGGATGCATTTTTAGCAGATATTTAGGTTGGTCTTCAAAGACATGCAAATGTACTTTTTCCTCCATATTCTGTTCTGCATTTGGGTTTGGCTTGCTTTCTTTTTATTGGCAAAGGTGTTCTCAATATCCCATGCAAATTTACACCAACTAACTGTAATTATTATAAACCTGAAACTGTTATTTTTAAAGCATTAAATTCACTGTGAAAGCTTGAGAAATATGAACACAAATAATATTTCTTAGAAATACTTATAAATGTCCCTGTTAGTAAATTGATGCTATCAATTGCAAAAGCTATATTCAAGAATGATGCTTCATTTATTCTTACCCTCCTTTCAAAGACAACTTTTATACATGATATATGTTGCATTAAGCAAATATCAATATGGGCCACCATCGAACAAGGTGTTTCACACGGTGCAAGACCATCCTTAACCCTGAAGTGCTTACAAGATAAATGAGAAGGTCAGGGAAAGGAGTTTGATGCAGAAGCAGAGAAAACAGCTTCATAAACATGACTTTCAGTTTCATTTCAATGCTTCAGCTCAGTTTCATTGGGAGAGCATTAGTGAAATGGAAGGAAAAGGGGACAGAGAGAAGACATACAAAAAGGTTTCAAGGACAGGTTCTAGCTATAAAAATATATACTCTGTATAATCTTTCCAATTTTTAACACTGTATTTAGTTGAGCTGGTTGTAGAAACTACAGGCTACACTGGCATCGGCTGAACATGCCCTCTTTATTTCATTTAATTTTCAAAAGTTTAAGTACACAAAGTTTGCCTCCGTTATCAATTGCTGTATAAACTTTAAGTTCAAGAAAAGGCCAAACAACTTCCTGCATGTGTTTATTTCCTGCGCCGCCGATTAGGAAGCCTGAAAAGAGCAGTTTCCGCTCACCAGTTCTCAATATCTCGACAGATTTGCCTCCCGCCCCCACCTCTAAGCAAAGGATTCCCGCGGTGTGATTTCTAAAGATTTAACTTACGACTAGCTGAACACAAAGCGTATGAATGAACACTAAAACCCACACTAAACTCTCATTAGTCACTGTGTGTGACAAGTGGTTACTTTGTTCTTACAAAAGGCTTTAGGGGAAAAAAAAATCTGCCCCTACAGTTAAAGGGGCTTATTTGAAATAAATCTTTTTGTATGAATTTAAATCATGACAAATCAAAGGAAAGAGGCTATGGCTACAGCTAGAAAAAACTGAAGGTTTCTAATTTTTTTTTCTTTTTTTCTTTTTTTTTTTTCCCACTTACCCTTTTACCCTCTTTCCCCAAGGAGCAGAAACTGCATTTTCTTTCCTTTGACATATTACTTATCTTTCAGATCGCTCCTCAAAGACAAATCTCTCTTTCTTGGCCCTAGTAGACTTGCTTCTACATGAGAGATGAAGGCTAGGTTTTGTTTCGGACAGATCAAGTAGGTTTTTAGCCATAATGTACTTCTCCATGTACATTTCTCCCCTTTATAAACATCAGGTATTCAAGTGTGGCTGCTTATTAACTCCTCTTGAGGAGTTCATCCCCAGCCGAATATTCTGTTAATATTGAGCTGCTGTAACCTAACAATAGCTTTGCTCCTTCCTATTATTTCTGGTGGGTCTGCATTGTATGGACCAGTGGAAAATACCTGTGGCTGATGGGATGTGAAGATGCATTGTCAGCTGTGATAATTGCTAACTGATTATTTTCACTATGGCAGCAAACTCCACTACAGTAAGGAGAGATATGCTATTAGCACTATACAGATGTGCGCAATACCTGCTCCGGTATTGGAGAACAGGAGCAAAAATAAGGCTGTGTTTTAAACAGCCTGCCTCAGATGCTGAACAACTTTCTGCCTGTTGACTTGAGTTTTGTTTCGCGCTTGTGTGCTACACAAAACGCCTTCCCGTATCTGCCACTGTGCTGGAGGCACAGTTCAGCGCCGGCACTAAATCCAGGCGCAGAGATGAGCCCTCTGCCCGCCTTCTGCTCCTCCACCCAGCTCCCACTTCACGGGGGACACATTAGAAACAGTGACCCATTCAGACCATCGAGGACGCACCGGGTGTCCTACCTGTGCAGGTCACTCAGGATGCAGAGCGGGGAAGCGAGACCCCACGTACCCCGGTCCCCCTCGGGGAGGGAGGTCCCTGCAAGGAGAGCCCTCTGCTCTGACGGCTTTGTAGGGGGCCCACTATTTCTGAGCCAATAAAAGCTTCTCTCTTTCTGCTGGCTTACCTCCAGGAAAAAAACAAAACAAAACAAAAGTCAATACATGAAGACACTCCCAGGATAATCGGCTTTGAAATCTTGAAGCTATCCAGGTTATCAGCCAGAGAAGAGAGACATCTGCACTGCCAGCCACCAAGTCCTGGGACAGCCTGGTCACCTTGCAGCTCTAACCTAGCATGGCTGGGGAGCTAAGATGTGAGATCAGAGACCCCAAAAGTTGACGTGTTGAATTCAAGGTGTCCTCTGAACAACAAAACGTTGCACATCTCTGCACCCTTCCCAGCTCAGCGCAGAGGCATCTGTGGCAAAGATGCTGGGACAACTGGTGGAGCTGGGAGGGCAAAATGGTGCCCTGGGAGCAGGTGCCCAGGTGCTGGCAGCATGGGGTGCAGGGCAGCCTCTGTGAGGAGAGGCCAGGACTACCCCATGCCAGATGCAGGCAGTTCCAGCCAGCTCCAGCCAACACATCGCAGGGCACAGCTGAGCTCCTCAGCCAAGATGGTGGTGCCTCTGGGAGAATGTATTTAAGAAAGGGCAAAATGCTGCCTGGGAGTAAGGAAAAAAGTGAGAAACATCACTGCGAGCACCCAGGGGAGGGCAGGAGGAGGGTGAGGAGGCTCCCCTGCAGCCCCTGAAGAGCCCGCCTGGAGCAGGTACTCCGGGACAGGATCTGTGGAGGATGCCATGCTGGAGGACATAGATATGACCTGAAGGAACTGTGGCCCACGCTGGAGCAGGGGAAAAGCATGAGGAGCAGGAGAGAGGAGCTGTTATTCCCCATTCCCCTGTGCCATTAGGGGTGGGGAGTGGGCACAGCGTCAGGAACGGAGGAGTGAAGCTGAGCCTGGGAAAAGTGGGAGGGGAAGGTATTGTCTTAATTTGTCCTTGCTTCTCGCTGTCCAAGCTTATTTTAACTGGCAACAAACTAATTTTCCCCAAGTTGAGTCTGGTTTTGCCTGTGACGGTAATTGCTAAGTGATCTCCCTGTCTTTATCTTGACCCACGAGCTTTTCCATCTTATTTTCTACACCCATTTTGTTGAGGAGGGGGATTGAAAAGCGTCTGGGTGGGTATCTGGCAGCCAACAAAGGTCAACCCACCACAAACTGGCAGGTCTTGTGGCACACAAGCTTTTATTCAGGATCTGAAAGAGCATCTATTTCCCCCTAACTCTATTGATTGCTCCAGTAAAAGGTATCACCTCTCCCCATAACCCTGCCTCATTTATATCTCTTAGATTGTCAATGGTAGACCACCGCTGCCACTCCTGGGACACCCTGATCAGCTTTTCTCAGAAAACTTCTGCAGAAAATTATCAGATTACAACAAAGAAGAACTGTTGCCCTCCTTGCTATGTTTTGCCAGAAACAACAAATATTACAAAGCTAGGGGAGAATTTTCTATTCCTTGAATAAGTCACTCCAGTACCTTTATACCCTAATGGTCTGATGCAATCTAAAATTGAGATCAGTAAAATTTAAATGTCTAAGCATATTTTAAAATATGACCCTTTTTTCCCCATGCCTTAATTTCTCTGGCTTGTAACTATGGATAATCTTATTTTAAAACTTCTAGGCTAGCCTTTTCCTCATGTTTATAAAAGTTTTGAACATTTTTGGACATAAGCATGAATGAAGTGCAAAGTACTATTAGTATTATTACTATTTCTTGAGCTTAACTGCTTTCAGTTCTTAGTTCTTTTAATAGCTGATGTGTGAAGTCTAACAGTGGAAAAAATAGAACATAGTATTTATGGAGCACTTTTTATCTTCAAAGCACCGTGCGAATGTTAAACGGTGGCATAATTTTTGACTGGTGCAACATTTCCAAGTTTCAAAGCAGTTTAGAGTAGATGTAAGAACTAGCAGCCACTCCTTCCTATTTGTATGTGAATAAAGCACACCATTTGACTAGGACATTAAGCAACATAAATAGTTCTGACGGAGACTTAGTCTTCATGTAATCATACCCGTGTTCTCCACTCTTTTGCAATACAGCATCATCATGCAGTAAACTAACAGGAAAAATATGTGCTAATTCTGAAATTCTACATCACGTCAAATGCGAGACTGACTACATCTATCAGACACCCTTCTGCCAACTATTCCAAAATGCTGTGATTATTATTGGTTTTGGCGCTCCAAAAGAAGAGAGAGGCTCAAATATTCTGCTCTATGCTACATCCCTACTTGCACTGACTTTAAAAAAAAAAAAAAAAAAAAAAAGGGGGNATAACATCTGAATTCAGCCTCCCACTACCTCATCTTTTAAAAGCAACTTCACAGAGCTATGATGTCATTTTCTTAGCCCACACTATTTGAGCTGTCTCCAGTCCCTTGGATTTTGATTATAGAAAGGTTCTGTCTTCAGCTGCATCTTCTGGGGTTTTTTTGCGAAAGGAATTGTGTTTGAAAGGGTGTCCACCCTCTTCCCCCTATCCCTTCAAGGGCTGTGACATGCCTTATTTTGGATGTCAAAATGATTACAGGAGTTGGGAAAGGCCAAGTAGAGAAACTGCCATTCTGGAGATACTGCTTGCAGGAACTCTATATGCCTGTATTTGGATCAGACCATGATGCAAAGCACAGTCCTGTGCTCTTAAAAGTTTGGATGCTTTACAAAATACTACCGTTCCCATAGAAATCAAAGTTTTCCTATAACCTGGAAAAGTCAGAAATGAAAATAGCTGCCCTGGAACATTATTGCATGAGCTAAAATGATGCATTTGTTTTCTTGCTCAGAGAAAATATGAAACTGGCAAACCAAATCTGAAATTAGTTCATCACAAAATCCACCTGAGAGACCTAAAAGATTGTGGTAATTGTGAAACTGAAGAGTGAGGGTGTTTTTTCTTTTTGGGTTGTTATGAAAACTAAACATGGAAGATATTGCAGCTTTTTTTTTTTAATAGCAGAAAGAAGAATTTTCTGCTGCTGCTTTTCCCAACATAATCTTTCACTATAGCTTGCAAACCTTTTACAGTCTAGAACCAGATTCCATCTGTTCCAGTAAGAACTGAACTCTTAATATTTGGCCATACAGACTTCGAGTTTATCAAGTTGGTCTCATAACCTTTATGAAAAAACTTCAGAGACATGACCAAATTTAAGAGAAACACTGTTTTTCCAGATATGGGATTGAAACTCCATATGCTGTACCTGGAAAAACAGGATAAACTAGGAGAAATGGCATTCCACTGAAACCACAGAGAAATGATGAGGCTATATTTCATATCTCGGCATACATGTAAGGCTATAGCTCATCCAGTGGATCCAAGAGCACCGACCACTAGTCCACATCATGCCAAAACCCAGGGTGTGCAGCCCATCTGCCCCCTCCCAGTAGGTGGGATAGGAATGGTCTCCATGGGCTACCTGTGCTCAGCAGGCTCCCTGCAAACAGGACGAAGGACACAACCAGCACAGCTGAATCACTTAGAGCTGGGGCCCAACAGGAATGCAAAGTTGAGAAACTTTTTAGGATAGGTCCCAAATTATCTAAATAACTCTTGAGGAATGTATTCTAGAAAAAGAGTCTGCCACTCATTGTTATTTCAAGGCAGAGTTCTGCCTTGAAAACAAAGTATATATGGTTTTCACACTTTTCTGGTTAGAATTGCTGTCATTTCTAGTGACTCAACACTGTAATTCATGTTGTACTTTTAACTGTTACTGGAATCCTAAGAGCATTTTTGTCCTGGGCAAAGTATGAAACATTGCTCTTGTAGTTAAAGAGAGTGAGCAGGGGAGCTGAAAAATGAAGGCCTTCATGGTTTGAGGAAGGGGCCATGAAGAGCCTGGTTTTCTGCCATCTTATCATCCACCTCAGTGCCAAGGGGCAAAGAATTAGTAACAAGAGACAGGCCAGTGACAATTCAGATTAAAGCCTTAAAGTCTCTTGGCGACCTGTGTGTAATCAAAAGTTGCTGTTACCTGCTGGTTCTCTAGGGAAGAGACTGCTGGGTTTCAGTCAACTTCGGCACACATGCACCTCCCAAAAAGCACCACCACCACCAGTATCTCAGCAGGCAAGCTCAGTGCAAAGACCAAGTAAAAGTCACAAAAAATGCTCCTGTGCTTCCAACTGGTTTCTCCTGAATAAGAAAAGGAATTTTGCATGCATAAGAGAAACTTGCATTGGCTTTGTTACCTGTGTTGTACCCAGCCATAGGGAATGGGGATACTCATGCTCCTGGACTGCTCATTTGTACGTCTTCCTTCCACAGAAGGAAAAGTGAAGGGAGACTTTCCAAAGGATATTTTTTTGTTTCTTTATCTTTGATAGGTTATTTGTAAAAAGTAAACTGGGATTAAAAGGTATGTTGTTAGATGGGATTCTTATTGGTCTAGTTTAAACATTTAATTTAGTTCTGAACTCAGTGAATATCTTGACTCCATGTCCCCCCCTCCTCCCTCCTCCTTCACTTTGAAAGGAGTAAGGGCATGGAAAATGTCAAAGTTTCCTCTGTTCAGAATATTATTTAGTCAATCTATTGTGAGAAATTTAAGTCATAACAACCTCAGAAGGACACTGAATATGACCTTGTAATGGTAGGTCATTAAATAATTATTTTCTGAAAATAAAACACACTGGCATCTGTTAAATTTACTCCAGCCTTTTTTACAACACCAAGGTTAAAATCTAAAGTAGTGAAGCATTATGTTAACGCAAGATAAGCATGATCTGAATGTTTCCAGTAAATTCTGGCAAGATAGCACTGGTTAAGACCCTGCGACAGATGACCTGCATGTGCCGCATAGTTCTGATTTCTAAAGAAGTCACCCGTATGAAATAATCACTCAATCCAATACTCCCATGAATGCACATACATTTGTACAGAGCAACTAGAGAAAAGGATGTTCTTCTACCAGGAGCTGAAGAACACACAAGTCACAGAGGCAAAGAACTTGAAGGGGAGGATTTGTGCCAGATAAGAATGTCTAATGGTGAACACTAATCTTAAGGAAAGTTGTTGATTACATACAAAACATATCATATTAAGTCCCTGATCTTGGCAGATCTCCGGAGTAGTATTTTTACAAGGTCTAAGAATTCCCCTCTCATGTATGACAGTTGCCACCCTTGAAGTCTTTTCTGCAAACTACATAGCAGTATTTGGAACTTGGAGCATTCCCTTGGTAAAATACAGGACACAAAGAGAAGCTGCAAAAATTGAAAAAAATTATAACATGTGATAAGTGCATTTCCTAGGAATACATTCCCAGGTACAGAGGGCTCTTGTACTAGTTTGCCTGTAAGTCAACAAACCACTTTTACCGACATCTTATTTTTTCTGTGGACCTATGTACCGCTGACTGAAACACAAGTTCAGGAGATTTACTGATTAATGACTGTTTTTAGCATTTACCTGTCTGCTAAATTAGGACTTTTTACAGACAGTTAACATCTTTTGTGAAACTCATTATTTTTTGATAGTTCAGGGAGAAAAATAACTATTTCATTAACACTTGAATTCCTTCCCCTTTTACAATACCCAAAGGTATGTTTCACTATGTTCTGCAGTATCTTAATGCTTTTTCTGATGTATCTGTTTACTACATGTATATTGAATTACTCCCTGAACAATAAATCAAACACTGTCTTGGATACAAAATGATTTTCCTCACACTTGATCTGCAATGTACAACATTTTTAGACAATCCCAAGAGTAACAGCTGGCTGACAATTTAAGCAAGTCTGCAACGTTAACCAGTGAGTGCAATCCAGACTCACATACCAGGGAAGAGGGATGCTTATGAACAACCAAAAAACGTCCATGGCACAACATCACTTCTACAATTCTACCAAATGAGAAAAAGTCAGATTTCTTTCCTCAGCTGCAGTAGGCAAAGCATTGATTCCAGCATTGCATGCATATTACAAGTCTTACATCCACAAAATGCTTATTTTACTGAATGCAATGAGGTTATGAAATTAATTTGGCCACTGGGAAGAATCCTATCAATCCTGCAAAGCTACCCAATGTACCACTCTACGGCTAACTCCTGTGGATGGACCTGCATGCTTTTGTAAACCTCACTGTGGGATTAGGACATTTATCAAAGACATGATTTCTTTCCCGCAATGTTATATCTATTGTATACCAGGAGTTCTGTAGGTGCATGATTTATCCATCCTGTCATTAGCTACAATACCCTGCAAACAGTTTTTATTTTGTGCTGGAAAAACAAATACTCCTCCCATAAATTGTTTTACTGCTGATTGGGGAACACGCTCCTGCTCCCTTGACAATAAAACAGCTTGCTTCCTCTGACCATGCAGTTATAATTTCCAGCACAACAATCTGAAGCTCAGCACCATTTCTTATAGAGCTAAGTAATACAGGGAAAAACATAGCTTACTTTTTTTCAGTATCACACCTGAACTCTCATTACCAACATGCCAACATGTCTGATCGCTTGAGGGACATTACAGACAACACAGCCCCTAAAGATTCAACTTAGGGAACACAGGAGGAGGAAGCAAATGTCAAATAAATCAAACAGACAAAATTATCTTTTGAAATGAAAACAAAAACTCAATATGAATTTTGTTACTGGGATCAGGATTCACTCAAGGTTTCATTTTGGCTGAAAATGTTCAATGAACATTTTGAAAAGCAAGGAAGCAAACTGGATATCCAGGAAATCCAGAAATGAAAAGCGATTTCTTACTCAGTGAAATCATACTCAGACAGGCCTTTCACTCAAATTAAATATTCATAGAACCACATATATTGTATATGACACATTTGAATGTGAAAAGGCTAATATCCTCTGGCTTTTCCAGTACTCAACTAATCCATTAGAAATGTAATAGTCAGTTTAACCATTCTGTGACTTCAGTAGGAGGTATGAAAAATAAAAGAGAAAGCAGAATGAACTGCAAAGAGAGGAAGAAAGTAAGAAGTAAGATGCATCCAAGACCAGCTCTCAGGGTACTCAAAATCTTCTCTTAAGCTCTGGGCACTCATGCTGGAGAGAGAGAGAGATCATTAATTTATTAAGAGGGATGAGCAAACTATGACTGGGAAGTTGACTATAAGCTATTTGAATTCAGCATAGCAAAGACTGGTT
>VYZW01050280.1:695-14823 GCA_013401315.1 Balaeniceps rex
AATTATTTATGTTTTCTGAACAGGGTGGTGATGGACCTTATGGTCAGGTAAATATTATTTGTCTCATACATCCAAAGCTTAAGCTTGCTGTGTTGGTTCTTATGTGCACTGGGTTCTATATTTCAATTATTTTTAAGTGATGACCATGGAAATGCCATTTTACCTTTTCTTTCTCTTTACTTTTATTTACCTCTTTACAACTCCAAATGTTTCCATAACAGAGGGAAGGTGATGCACGATATACACTATCCTGCTTTTACTGTGCCACTGTGACTATTCAATGATTTAACTACTTTATTGTTTATGCATTAGCTCATTCAAAAGGAAAATATTTTGTGCATTTACTTTACACACCTTACTTGTGCAGATGCTGTTGAAAGTCTAGGGGAATGCACATACTATATTTGAAGTCTGTATTTATTGATGTGAATCTCGTTGTGGGATCATTCTGTAGGAACCATCTTATGTTTTGTTTAGCAATACATTTTAACCAGCCGAAGTCATATAGAATTATGTATTAAAAATAAAAGACCTGTAAACCAGATTGTTTTTTCATAGAAAATTGTGTCGTGTTGCTACTTCTAGTGCAGGATCTAGAAAGAAAGCATAGGTAATGGGATTTTTTGAATGTAAAGAATGGTTAATTTTTAAAATCAACTTTATCTAAAATTTTTCATTATAAAAATGCATGTTAACAAGGAGGGGGTGTTTAACCTCTTCTGCTTAAGCAATAGGTAAAGTTACATATTTTTTCTTTTCTTGTGCATTCCCTGGTTTAGGTAAAATTGGAGATTCTAAGTGGCTGGTTATTTTTATTCTTCTATTTTATATTCTTCACAAGTAAGATCATGTAAGAGTCCTTTTTATATGAAAATAAATGTTTTTCCGTTCTTTTACAGGATTCACCTCCCATGGCAGACGATGAAACTGATGACAGTGTAAGCATTTCTTCTTAAGTATATCAATATCAGAATTTACTACCCTTTAAAGTATCTAGGTGCTTACATGGACTTTTACCTTATCTCCTTATCTTATCTTCAAGAGCTCCTNATTGTTTCTATAGACAAAGGAAACTGTAGATTTAAATTATGTCACATTATTGTGCTATGGTGTGATAAGGACTTGGCAAATTAGAATTGCAGTTACAACAGTTCTGACTTGTAACAATCATACATTTTTTGAATCGGTTATTAGAGTTAGCATTTACAAAAGAAGCTCTTCTCCTTTATTTCACGATTTCCATCAAAACTCAATATTAGTATGTGCTCATGTTATACAAAATGACCAGGTACTTCTTACTTCCAGCAATTTAATTTGGTGACTGTTTCACTGAGTTAATTTAATACTATAACACTAATTTAACACTACAACAACAGTACTATCAATATGTCAGATCAGCCATTCTTGTTTTTAAGGGTTATTTTTTGTGATTTATCTCCTTATGAATATATTCCATATATATTTATTATTCCGGACTCTCATAATAATTCCCACAAATTAAGACTTTCAAACTTAATTGCTCTTAAAATACAGATTTATTTTAAAATTCAACTTTACCTTGTTTTTTTGAGAAAACACATTATATTTGACCCTTAATCATTATCTCGTTTTTTTCTTTTTCTGCAATACAACTTCCCTTATCAATACTGCACAGACTAGTTCCCTCTCTTTCCATCTCCAATTCACACTACGCTTCATTTGTTTTTTTCCAATGCCAGACATATAAGATTCAAGTTCCTCATCTGTATATTGGATAGGAATGGTCTGTTTTCATGTAGTGTGGTGAGAACTGCTTGCTTTTCTGTTTGAGAACATGACTTTTCTCCTGGCTAAAGTATATTTCCTATTAATTCTGGCGAAGCTGTTTATAAAACTTCCCAAGTTTAATGTCTCATTTTCTCAGAGTCTTGAGTAATTGATTGTACTTTAACTGGATTTTTAATGAGTCTGTTTTCCAGTGTCATGGTTAGTAGGAAATTGTTCTCCACAAATTTTTACAAATTCAGCAGAGCACTTCAGCCACAAGTATAGTGTGTCATTAGTTTCCACACAGTTTCTGGATCAAAATCTTCTTGTGGATACTCAGCAAAGCTAAACTATGATACTACAGAGGGCCCTAAGGCCCTGTGAAAGAAACTGAGGTATGAAAGAAACTAAGGTATCACAACATTGGTGGGTACCACTGAGGTCTTACAAGAACCAAGACAGCGTTTAAAGTGCTGATGTTTTCCCCTATAGCATTCTAAGAGGAAATAACATAGATTGAGATGTGATCTCACTCCTTTATTACACTATATCAGGATTCAGCTTTCCAAATAAAGAAATGCCATTCTTCAGAAATGAGCAGAGAAAGAACTTGAAAGAATGCTGCTTGTCCTACAGCCTACATCTTTAACCTTCCCAACAAGTCACACAAACAAGCAGTAGTTTTCTTTGCCTTCCACCCTTGCTTAGAAAAAAATAGAAATATTTGCCATGCAATAACTAGATTCTAATATTTTTTTAGGATTCCACCTCACCGTCCGGCAGCCAGCAGAGTGAACGGGTAAGCTCTCCTTCCTCATGTGTTCCCAGGGTGTCTGCCCCAGTGCTTGGCAACTGCTAGCCACCTAAATTACATCTTGTGTGGAAGCTGGTGTGGCAGCTTCCAGTGTAGGATAGAAAGTCCTCAAGCACAGAGGGAGTGAGGATATGGCTAAAATGTTAAAGTACTGCTAGAAATCCCAACTGATGCTGAGGTGTGCTCTTGAATCTCAAACTCACATTACAAACACAGTACCACCATATACTTGTTCAGGTTCCTGCGCTTCTTTACTCATTGCCTGACTGCAAAAGGCTTCAATACCATGATTTGTCCAGCATTTATTCTAAGTGAATAAATGTTGTGCTGTATGACTTACTTATGAAGACTTACGTTTTCCTGTCATTTTTACATGGCACCCATTTTACTTATTCTGAGAATTAGATGACACAGACTGAGAAATTATTTTGTTGGAGATATAAGAACTCTTTAATCATTGTATCCAAGAGAATATCTTTCACCAAAAGAGCTATTATCAACAGGCATAAAGGGGCATGCTGTTTTATACAGAAAGACCTTTTTTTTGTTGTCCTTGAACAATCCATGAGAGAAAATTAAGGAATGTGGAGAAGCAAGGAGTGTTCAGCTTCCATCCTGATCTTTCCATACTACAAAAGAAAGAAAGTTTTTGGTTTTTTCATGTAATTTCAATACATTTTTCCAGGATTTTTATTCCCCAGGAGGCAGCCAGTCAGGTGGACATGTAAGCATCTATTTTATTCATTATTTACAGTTCTCTTCCAAAATGGCTGTTCTATTTAAAAATTATCCTGATGAATAAATTATACCCAACTGTTTATCTCCTAGAATTTCTCATGACATCTGGCATCATGTCTTATGAAACCAAATAGCAAACTGTTTTTAAAAAAAAAAAATTAAAAAATTAAAAAATGTGTGTATGACTATTCAACAACATAGTCTTGTTTTCCAGAAGCCATTTTAAACAAAAATAAATTGGGTCTGCTTTTTGCAGGGATCATCTTCACAAGGTGGTGGCTACTCCAGTGGACAGGTAAATACTAACTCTTAGTATTTTTAACCTGAAGTATCTGTTATACAAAAGCTTGAGTCCTCATATTGTTTTACAGCAATTTTTTATCTGGGAGAAAGATTCATTTGGTACTCAAATGCCTTTTCCTTGCATATCTCTGCGTAAAAGTCCAAGTGTAAGCAGAGTGGTCAAAATACTATTCATGCGTTAACTGATGTTCTAACACCAGGAAGCAAATAAAAGTAATAAATATTTGGTATTAATTTATATTTTTTTTAAATATACATTAAGTAATTTTTTTTTTCAGGACTCATCCTCATCCGGAAGCAGCCAGTATGGTGGGCAGGTGGGAAATTATTTTTCTTCAGTGTTGGGTTGCCCCCCCCGACAATGTACATATTTCGAGGAAAATATTACCAGATTGATAATAGCTAAGTTTCCAGACTACTGTGGAGTTTTTTTTATCTTCATTAATCCTTCTATAGCTAAAATTGGGTTCTTAACCAGATAGATATTTTCAAACATAGTTTATAGGGTAAAAGACAATACATTGTAATCAAATATACACGTCAAACTTAAAGAAAATCTTTTAAATGAAAATATAACATTTACAGGGTTCAACTTCTTCAGGAGGCAGACAGTCTGGTGGACAGGTATGCTTTTTTTTCTCCACCCCGTTCAGTTGTGCTAGTGTCAGGCACTCACAATTTAGTTTGCATACCTTTCCTTCACAAGAACTGTTTTCCTTCACCACTGTCCTTTTTGCTCAAAGCCTCAGCAACACGTTATCTTCTTTTTCCATGTCATTCAGACATCCTGCAGGCCAGAGTAGCCAGCAGTAGCTGTCTGAATGGCAGTTGTATTTGGGCTTCTGTACCTGCTTTGGTGCTAAACATTTTTCTTCTTACACATTTCATGCAGATTGAATGTGGCAAGTGAGACACTGAATGGTGAACCCCTGGCCACCTCTCAGTTCGTTTTATCAGCGTAGAAATCACCTGTTTTCCATAACATCTGTAGCATGAAAGAGTACTGCATATATTCCAGGTGCCCTGGCCTCTCTAGGGAAAAAAAAAATTGCTTTCTGTAGTACTACTCAGAATTTTTTACTTGTTGTTTTGGTGCGTAAGGTTTTTAAAGTAAAGATTACAGATAACAAATTTGAAGATAACAAAATCAGAAGTTTTTTGCCCCATCAGAGCAATAAGTGCAGGAATAGTTGCATAAGATGAAGAGAACAAAAAATAGACTGATTTCTAGAAGTTGGGCACTTCGGCAGTTATGAATGTAACTTTATGGCTTGCATACCTGGGATGCTAGAAGAAGTAGAGTTGTTCACTGGAGTCCCTTTCAGTCCTGTGCTCTTGATATCTTAAATTTTATTTTCTGCATTCTTTACAGGGTGGATGTGATTGTTCTGGGGGAAGTTCTGTAAGTGTTATTTGTTCATTATGCATTTTCTTTTACTGAATTATTTAACTGGAAAATTATCTGTGGTCCTATTTATTTCTAACTTACTTATTTGAATGTACTCTTAATGTTATATTCATTGTTCCTTTGGTGACTTACATATTACTGACATGGTAGGAGTTATTTCTCATTATGCCAAGACAAAGAATTTGGAATCATAGAATCTGAGGAAAAGACCTTTCAGATCATCAAGTCCAACCATTAACCTAACACTGCCAAGTCCACCACTAAACCATGTCCCTAAGCACCACGTCTACACGTCTTTTAAATACCTCCAGGGATGGGGACTCAACCACTTCCCTGGGCAGCCTGTTCCGATGCTTGACAACCCTTTCCGTGAAGAAGTTTTTCCTAATACCCAATCTAACCTCCCCTGGCACAACTTGAGGACGTTTTCTCTTGTCCTATCACTTGCTACTTGGGAGAAGAGACCAACACCCACCTCGCTACACCCTCCTCTCAGGCAGTTGTAGAGGGCGATAAGGTCTCCCCTCAGCCTCCTCTTCTCCAGGCTGAACAACCCCAGGTCCCTCAGCCGCTCCTCACAGCACTTGTGCTCCAGACCCTTCCCCAGCTTCGTTGCCCTTCTTTGGACACGCTCCAGTGCCTCAATGTCCTTCTTGTGGTGAGGGGCCCAAAACTGAACACAGCACTCAAGGTGCGGCCTCACCAGTGCCGAGTACAGGGGGACAATCACTTCCCCTAGTCCTGCTGGCCACACTATTTCTGATACAAGCCAGGAACCCCCAAAGCTGGCAGCAAGGTGTATTCTCTGAGCAGTGACTTTCAGTTGCCATACAGTATTTACAGAGATGTGTATCTCTCCTAAAAAAAAAAAAATTGATTGCATTAAATAGCAGAATTAATTGACAAAAGATCTATCATGAAGGGAAGCTACAATAATACCAAGTCTACAAAACTGCCAACCATAAAAAGTTGTCTCGGAAATCAATGTTTACCAAACTAAAAAAAAAAAAACTGAGCCACTTCTCATTTGTGCTTTCAAGTCCATGTGAAATTACTTAAAGACTGTGAAATAGGGTAATACATGCTTTCCAAAGCAAATCATATGTGGTCAATCAACATGTAGTATGTAAAGGACATTCCTGCACTTATTTGCATTCTTATTTTCTAGGCAATGAGTCATGGGTAGAGACAAAATAATACTTTGTGATTTATGGTCTTCCAGGCCAAAAAAGACTATTTGCTATGTTGGCAAATTAAGAAAAATAAGTGAAGTGTAAATGTAATTTAATTCCAGACTGTGATATTCTTCCTTTAATATACCATGGAACAGGCATTCTGAGGTTTTGTTTCATTTTTTGTTTATGATCAAAGACAAAGGCTAATTTTTCTCTTTTTTTCTTCCCCCACCCCCCACCCTTACAGGGTGGATCCCCTACCTTAGTCAGAAGTGATTCCTCTGCAAATGTAAGCAATGTTCATCAGCTTTTAAGGGGGCCCTCTGTTTTGTCAATACGATGGCTAGAGAGGTTAAAAAGAGTCAGTACCTAGTAGAAGTCATACACTTGTGAAAATAGCCTACCTTAGTTACAAATAAAAATACACACAGGACATTCATGCAGCACACAGTTTCTCTTTCCATTTGAAATAGTAGTCGTTCAAAGAGAAGTCTTTGAATGAAGAATGTTGTTTGGCACAAACGCAGGTACATAATATAAATATTTACTTCAGGAGTCAGTTCCATTGGCTTCCTTGGAATTATGTCAAAATATCCCCTAACATGGGGACATGGATTTATGTGTTTGTATTCCTCTTAGACCATTTACTGCAAGAAATGTTAGTATTCATAGATCAGTAATTTAATGATGATAGCCCTCTCATACGGATAAGAACTCTTTTGCAGGAGAGACCTGTTTACAGCATTCCCAAGTCCAGTTCTGTTCATCATGTGTTAAAAAGTCATGCAGTGTATGTCACTGGAGCTCTGTATGTGGTGCACTAAAGGGAGAAAAAAACATTTGGGTCTTTTTGTATCTGGCACAGAAGTCTGTGGCATTGTTACCAGACTGCTAACTGATATAAAGCTGGTTTGGACATGGCTACATAAATGTACCATACAAAAATTAATATTACGTGATGAATAGGACTGGTCTTGTGCTCTGTTGTAGGAAGGAGCAATGTGTATATATCTACAGTCAGGAAAATATTCTTACCACCTGTGCTCTACATCCTTCATATTATTGATGTTGGGATTTGTTTCCTTTGAAACTTCCAATTGGGACTGAGGTTTTTGGTTTTTACTGACTTGGCCATCTTTGGACAGCAGTTCAGAATCAGGGATTGTGTATAAAGATTGAGGGAACATAGTGGTTGTGTCTCCTTGTGTTGACAAGTACTGCAAACTGCTGATGGCCACACAGCATGTATACACATGTATACACATTTCAGGAAGGGTTTGCTCTGGTCTGGTCCCATGGAACAAAAGTCCATTTACTACCTGAATGCATTAAGTGTGCTCCTAGAGAGCATTCTACAATTTAGTCTAATCTGAAAGGCATCCAATTAATGCACTCCGAGACCACTCCATGATGCAAAGCAAACTCAGTGAGTGGGGCCTATCAGGAGTTTTGTCTCAAAGGCACACTCCTGATCTGTACTTTAATGCATAGATGCACCCAGTACCTCAGCATGGGAGAATGGCTTTTGCATACTGAATGTAGATCTTAGTTCTCCCCCAACTATATGTTGCAGTCTACCTCAGAACATTGTCTTTAATATCTTCTTTACAGGGCAATTGAAAAGTCATTTTACACAGTTAAGATTCCTTATGAAGGACACATTTCTGAAAGATGCTTAATGTTATATACTAAACACAAACCAGTTTAATTTCTTTATGAGCTTAGCAGATCTTGTGGAAGCTCAGAGTACTCAAAAGGTCTGTAATACTCTGCAAGAATGAACATTAAAAGCTTTTTGTGGGGATGTCATTCTTCAATGTGCTGATTTTAAACTGAAAGAAATAACCTGCATGACCTTCGGTCAGATCCTTTGAAGTGAAATAACTGGTATTTCCTTTCTGGAAGGGCTCTGGAGGCAGCCATTCCAGTGGACAGGTACACACTAAATTTTAGATGTATTAACAAAGTAGGGAAGGCTAGATTTTACATTTTGAGTGGATTTTAAACTCAAGCAAAAAAAATTTTAAAATAGAAATTTATATACTGCTGTCTTCAAGAAGTTTTGCTTTAAAATAGTTCTGTTAGAGAAAAATAACTGATTTCTTTACTTTTCCCCCAGGGCTCATCATCTTCTGGAGGCAGCCAGTACGGTAGCCAAGTAAGCACTCACTCCAAAAGGAGAGCTAGCTTGCCACTTCTGAAAATGATGGTTATTCACAAACTCAATTAAATTCAGTTTTGATAAGGGAACTATGTTTAAAGAGCAAAAACTCAGTAAACGAAATTCATTGTTGAGTTTGATATGTCCTAAAAATTATATACAATGGCTTTTTTAGCAAATAGTGCCCTTGTTTTTGTGAAACTTGCATAATGAAGCTCACAGAAAAAATAGGTGTGGGGAAAGAATGAATCAAAATATAGCATTTTTGATTCCTAGTGGACCTAATTCCATTAAGAAGAAAAACAGATCCAATCTCCCCTCTTTAAAGAGACCTCTTGTTGTATGAGGTTTCAGTAAACTTGCTTGGTTTGGTTTTCAGCTAGCTTTGGCCCAGGATTCAGCTTTCCAAATAGAGAAATGCCATTCTCCAGAAATGAGCAAAGAAAGAACTTGAAAGAATGCTGCTTTAACCTTCCCAACAAGTCACACAAAGCAAGCAGTAGTTTTTTTTGGCTTCCACCCTTGCTTAGGAACTCAGGTATTTCCCCAGTTACCTTGTAAGGCTTGAACTCTAGTTATTAAAGCATACTGAAAGTCCTGCTCACCTGCCTTCTCTCTTACCTTGCTCTCTTGCTCCTGTTGTCCTGGAAGAGTCGTGTTTTGATTTAAGGAAATCCTACAGCAGGTAACTCACTTATTTGGTATTCTTTTCAGGGTTCTTATTCCTCTGGAGCTAGCCAGTATGGTGGACACGTAAGCTCTTACTTTTAATACTTTATATGATATATTTGTTTTACCATTATTTGACTCTTATCAAGTAAAGGATTATCCAGATAGCCATCTCAATTTAATATTTCAAGAAACTTTACAGTGATATATTCTCTGTAGTAATATTGTGAATTCAAGGAAGACAAAAATATAGAGTTTATTCTGGGAAGATTACAAACAAACAGTCAAATAACAATATACAGATGTCTTTGCCGCTTGTCCCCATGAATTAGATACTCAGAAATAACTGATTTTCAATATTTTTTCAGGGGTCATCATCTTCTGGAGTCAGCAGTTATGGTGGACAAGTAAGCATTAATAGTTCCCGCTTTTGTAGTTTCGACCTATGCAAACTTGTAGTTTATTCATTGTCTACCTTAGCTTTATTTATCTTAGTCTAAAATCTTCTCAGTAAATCTTTCTAGGTAGCATTATGGTGCTACTGTGATTAAACCAAACAACTTCAGATGAAGACCATTATTTAAGACTAAGAAAAAACAGAATGTGAAATACATGGTTGACTCAATTGGCTCCTGAAATTTGCAGGACTAGAGGTCATGGCTTTCTGAAATAAATTAGTACTTCATGAAGGTGACCAAAATTTTTAAAAGCCTCATGAAATGATTCTATGATTCTACGAAGTGGGTGTAAAGAAGTTTCAGTTTCCTTTTTTGTTGATATTCAGGGTTCACCTTCCTCAGGAGGCAGCCAGCATGGTGGACAGGTGAGAATTCTTCCCTTGTAGTGTTTACTATTTTATCCAAGAGACTTGGTAGTTCTCTGTGTAAAAGAACATTTTAAGGAGATGGATTTTTTTTTTCCATGTTTTATTTAATTTGTTGCTAGGTATATAGTAGTTATAAATGTATGTGATACAAAGCCACAAGAGAGTTTTTAGGAGATTTAATTTCTGATGCATCATGGTAAATGCAGATGAGTCTCACTCCTTTTTGCACAGTCTGGTTCAGTCCACTCAGTTTTGCTCTGAAAGACGTTAGGTACCTCTCCTTCTATGGAGCATGGCTTAAAGGAGTACTATGACGTGGATCTAGAGATCATTTAATTCTTTTTGTTCAGGGTTCACCTTCTTCAGGAAGCAGCCAGTATGGAGGACAGGTGAGAATCTCTTCCTGTGTAGTCCTTATCCTAACACCCAGCCTCTACATCAAAACTTAGTACTTTTCTATTGACTGAAAAAATACTACTTTGAGTAAACTCTGTTAATCTGGTAATAGATGATCAGGTATCTAAAGATATATGATCTGAAACAATACAAAAACTATGAAGGGCCGGTTCTTCTGTTGTATCACAGTCAATGCAGTTCTGGCCTTGTCCTACCCTCTGGCCTGCCCTCCTCATTCTGGACCCATTTCCCTTCTGCTGCTGTCACGGTTTCTTAGCTCTAACAGTAAGGAGTGGCTGGAAGCAGATTGCATTCCTCCTCTGCTTCAACCTATGGAATACCTCACTTCCTTCAGCAAAATGCAATATTAGAGTTGATACCAGAAAAGCAGTATGTCTCAGGAGGGGAACAGGGGAGAAGGTCAGGAGTTGTTAAGAGAAGGTGTTCCATGCCCTTGTGAAATGAAAGATGGTGGATAGGGTTCATAGTGCTGCTTAGTGATACAGCCTTTAATATGGAGTGAAATCCCCAACAAACTTGTCCTTGGCCTCTGTAAACATTTATTGTGAGATTTATTGGAGAGGGAATTAGAGGAGAAAGAGATTTTTCAGTCCAAATACAGTATCCTGAAACTAGGTATATAATCCTAATAGCTCATGATCAGTATTATAGAAGATCGTATGTTACAGACCATCCCTAATTTGCATAGAACACATAAAGGAGTAGGTTGAGTGTTTATCTTTCTGTAATCTTTCATTGTACAACAGAGAAAGAAAATAGTCTTTCTTTCAAAAACCCTTAAAGAAGCTTTTTGACAGAGAAATAATTTGCACCTTTGCTTCAGGGTCCATCTTTCTCAGGTGGCAGCCAGTACGGAGGACAGGTGAGAATTGTTTTTCTATTTATGGGTTGTTTTTTCCATTGTTCACCTTTCTCTCTTTTTCTGTTTTGCGAAAAACAGAGTATTTTATAAAGGGGTGGCTTACAGCAAAACAGTGCTCAGGCAGAATAGATGAATATGTGACCTTCTGCTGTGTCAGCCCACTCAGGAAAGTAAAACATAGGAGGCTGCCCTGAGCACCCAGGCCAGTGGAGCAGCAGTGCTCATACCTGCCTGAAGCTGACTTTGATTTAAACTTTACTGTTCTGTTTAAACAGCAGCCATTGTAAAGGCCAATAGATTTCAGTATGGTTATAGAGGAAGTGTTCGCATTGCTGTGCTACTTAAATCCATGGAAGACAAATAAAAGTGTGGTTTTTCTGTGACAGGTCATAAGTTGACGAATGTGCAACAAATATACATGCTTTCTCATTTCTTTAGGATGTAGCTTCTTCAGGAAGCAGACAGTATGGTGGACAGGTAAAACTTATACTTTCATAGTATTTGCAGTTTTGGTACACAGTTCATTAGGAAAACTGACCTGTATTTTTGGGAAAAAAAAAANTCTGGTGTGTCAGATCATGACATGAGTGAATGATACAGGGGCCTGTGTGACTGCATGGAAATGCTTCCTTAAACAGATGGTAGTTCTAGGAAGCCCATTTTTGTTGTTATGTTTAAACAGAAGCAATTTGAAAGACCAAGGACCACAGAGAACAAGTGAGAATGTTACTCAGTAACATGATTCCTTACTCATTTTTTCCAGGGCTATTCTTCAGGAGGCAGCCAGTCTGGTGGACAGGTATGCTTTTCTTTCTCCACCCCGTTCAGTTGTGCTAGTGTCAGGCACTCACAATTTAGTTTGCATACCTTTCCTTCACAAGAACTGTTTTCCTTCACCACTGTCCTTTTTGCTCAAAGCCTCAGCAACACGTTATCTTCTTTTTCCATGTCATTCAGACATCCTGCAGGCCAGAGTAGCCAGCAGTAGCTGTCTGAATGGCAGTTGTATTTGGGCTTCTGTACCTGCTTTGGTGCTAAACATTTTTCTTCTTACACATTTCATGCAGATTGAATGTGGCAAGTGAGACACTGAATGGTGAATCCCTGGCCACCTCTCAGTTCGTTTTATCAGCATAGAAATCACCTAGTAGGCCTCCACTGGAAGTCATCTTTAGTGTTTTCTGTAATATCTGTAGCGTGAAAGAGTACTGCATGTATTCCAGGTGCTCTGGCTTCTTTAGGAAAAAAAAAACCAACACCCAAAGTATTTTCTGTATTACTACTCAGAATTTTTTAGTTGTGCTTTTGGTGAGTAAGGTTTTTACTGTAAGTTTTAAATGAGAAATTAGAAGACTGTATTTAAAACTTTGATCAGTAAGTGCACAGCTAACCTGAAAGGACAGTGGCGAGAGAAAGAAACTACTTTTTAGATGGAGCTTGGTGAGTCTATGAGCAGGATTTTATAGTCCATTTTCTTGTAGTAGCAGAATGTGAGTTTGATCTACTAATTCAGAGACCTCTTCCAGTCATACTCAGGAAAGTAAGTTTGGTTGTGTTTTATACAGGGTGGATGTGTGTGCCCCGGTGAAAGTTCCGTAAGTATTCTTTGTCTTTGTATGTTTTTCATAGTATGTACGCATACTGGAAAATTCCTAAGGAACTACATTTCTTGAAATAATTCTGTGAATTTATACATACGATGAAAGTTTTTTTCACATTGTGCTAAAATGAGAAATTTTGAGCCTGCTAAGGACAAAAATATTAAGTGGCTTGCAACTGCAGTAGTGTATTCAAAATTAGCTACCCATATGCATTTCTGTTTTCAAACAAATACATGGGAGATAAATTGCACTTTCCCTACCCTGGATTAAACAAGTAGTAATGTTCTCCAGTATCTGTTTTAAAGGAATACTAGTGCTAATTCTGTAAAATATCCAGGCATGAAAAACTGCTTCAAAGCATTTAATTTCTTTTGGTTTGTAAGAGAGGCCTAAGACTTTTCTAAGAATCTGTTTCCTAAATGTCTCATAGTATATCTGCTGGGTTTCAGACACATGTGTGTAATAGTGCTCTTATAAGGATTATTAACAGTATGATTGAACTAGTGAAACTTAGATCTAAAATCTTGGCCCAAAATGCTTCCAAGTGGGAGCAGAGCAATGCATTTTAAAAGTTAAAGCTATTTCCATTTTTCTGTCTTATTAGTATATTCCCTATACTTTTGTACATACTTTAAAAAAAAAAAAACAACAAAAAACCCAAAAAACCCCACTGTTTTGCTGAAATTAAGCTAATTTACTTCTGAGGGAGGGTTCAGTTATCTGTTGTCTCAGTATAGTCAAAATTGCTTAGATGAGTACTTCTCTTTCTGAGATTATGAAATCAAGCAAAACCCACAAGCCATAAGTATACCACTCATGGTATATATGCCACTTCTGAGAATCAGAAAGTGCTGGGTACAACACATAAATTATCAGCTTACTTCTCTTTGCAAGCAAATAATCTGAAGAAATAAGGACAAATCGAAACTAAATCCTTTACTTGTTTAATCAACCCAATAGAAAAGTATACTAGTAATAGTGTAAATGACTTGATTGTTGCAATATGTTCTCTTGTTTTTCATCTACATGACATCGAATTGAATACAGAGTAAACATTGCTATTTTTGTTGAATACAGGGCTCTTTTGGAGGATACGGCTCCCATGGAGGACAGGTAGGCAAGTTGTCTTTAACATTTACACAGATCAGTTCCTCAGGAATAAACGTGGTTCAGTTGCCATATTTGCCCAGAAGCCATTAAATATTGAGTTCAGTTTAGTCACAGAGATAGGGACAATAATTCCAGAGAGTGCATGTGGCTTTTACTGAATCACTCTTGACATTTCAGTTATCTTTTTCTATATACTAGAGCCAAAATTTTACTTCATACTTACCTTGAAAAAATACTGAAGAATAATTCATGGGGTTCATCTTATTGTATAAACCACTAATATGGTGTGCGGCTAAGT
>VYZW01050282.1:5153-25161 GCA_013401315.1 Balaeniceps rex
ATTAATTACAAGCCTCATATTTATTCCTCAGCCAGCCTTAGCACACTTCAGGATATGTGTGATACATATAAAACGAAAAATCATAAAAATCTATTCAGTGGGCTTTTGGAAGAAGTATTAATGACAATAAGCCTTTTATAGAAGAGCAAAGCAATGTGATGCTAATTTTGGTGGAAGTTTATCATTGGAAAGTCATTAGCAATCAGTTCAGGTGCTCTAGATATTTTCAAAGTACATTCCTGACTCAACAGGTTCAATCAGAATTTGTAAGCAAATTGCCATTTTTCATGGAAAATACAGTAGAAAAATATTAGCAAGAAAAGTCAGGATACCTGTGGAAGGCATGACAACTTTTCCTCACTGACTAATGCACAGGGGCCCTTCCCACTTTGAGGCAATTCTGTGTTGGGTGACTGTGTTGAGTAATTAACGAGAAAAAAATACTAGATGCAAGGATATACTTGAGCAGATGTCAGAGTGCTTTACTTCAAGTGCCCTTATTCACCTGTGAATAAGTCAAAATACTGAGTACTCTCCTAGGGTAGCTTCCTAGCACAGGAAGAGGAAGATGCCTCAAAGCTGGAGCATCTGTTCAAGACGTAGGACACCTATGTACAGGACCTTCTTCAGCCTGAGGCAGTCTAAACTCGCTGCTCCCTCTTCCATGAGAGCAAGGAAGAGGTGATGTTATCGTAGTAATACTGGGAAGAAATTGTTCCCCATTCTTTCTTTTAAAACTGGTCAAGGAATACTGACACGATCAAGAATGAAGTAAGAGGCTGGAGAAAACAAGCAGAAGAGACCATGACCCTAAAAATCCATTCATAAGGAAACCATTCTCCAAGCATAGGCATTTAAAAAGCATGCTTTCCCCATATCGAGATACTAACTGATTTTAGGCACCTCATAATTAGATCAAGTTTGAAAATAGAAAGTTCAAAGCCACTGTTTTTGCTGGGAAAGTTTTCTTCTCTGATGTTTAAAATGAAGTTGTCGTCTCTTTAAGAGAGAGAGATTACATTAAAAATGCTGACAGATGCAATTCAGAAAAGTAAGAGTACTCAAAACAAATTATACTGTATGTTACTTTTCATCTAAGCTTCATGTTGCTTAGCCCTTACAGTTAGATGAAATATAAAGTGATTTAAGAATGGAACACCACTGAATCCCAACTTCCTCAGCCATCCGTTAACAGTCCTAGTTTATTGGTTTTAATGATTTAAAAACAAAACAAACAAACAAACAAAACCCCAAAGCAAAGTATTCCTTAGGAAACCCTCTATGTTCAGAGCCACCTTGTATTCCCAACACATGCCAAATTGGGCTATCTTCTTTCTAAACATTCCAGGTCTACTTGCCATGTGTCCTGCAAACTAAAAAGAGGTACGTGGGTTACATGTATGAAACACTGGACCAGAAGGACCCAGTATTTGACGCAAAAGGCATAGAGACAGTCCGAAGGGACTCCTGTCCTGCTGTTTCCAAGGTAAAATACTCATGCATTTCTTCCTGGGTGAAATCGTAGTTTTCTGTTATTTCATTGTCCTTTCTCAGAGTTTCTAATCCTTGTGAGTTGTCTGAGACTTCATCTGTTTTTCTGGTGTGAGCCATTTGAAAGATAAATTGAAGATCTTGCACAGCATTACAAGGACTTGCACTTTCCATCTTAACTACTATCCTTCAGCCCCTAAAACTCTGTAAAAAGCCCTCAGCCCCATGTAAGTTCTCTAGAAGACCATTCTTGATCCAGTTTACTTTAACTGGAAGTATTACTCCAAGATGAGTGAGGCACACTGACGTGTCTGCTAAATAGCTCACTTACATAAATCTAGTTTAGCTAAGAATTCATTTAAAACAAACTTCCTTGCTTGTTTATTTTAAGCTGTGTATTGGGAGTTTAAAAAGAAAAGGCTCGTGTTCTTAATCAAGTAGAAACAAATTTATGCCTGTAAGAAAGGTAACCACTTAGGAGGATAAACTTCCCGTTTTCTTTTTAATCCCAGTTCTTTTGTTTGCTGAGGTGGTCAGAAAGCCATGGAAAAATATTTTAGATGACAGGAAGAAACTTCTCTCATACTCTAGAAAACCTTTGTAATTGTTGAAACAGTCTTAGTGCCGGAGTATGGATAATGTCATGAAAGATGTATCAAACTGAGGAAAAAGTTGTCCAGTAATGTATTTATGAATGTCTTTGATTGGAAGAGAATGCAACCTGTTGTCATATTAACATTCTAGTTCACAACTTACACTTTTTCTAATTAGCGTATTAATATTTTCATATAATTTACTGAATTATTTGGAATTAATTACTTTTTAGTTAAACATACATGTTTTTCTCGCCTTTCTCCTTTGGTTGTAAAGATACTTGAGTGTTCTATCAAGCTGCTATTTGAAACACGGGACATAAGTCAGATCAAACAGTACGTTCAGAATCAATGCATGAAGTTACTGGAAGGAAAAGCCAGCATGCAAGACTTCATCTTTGCAAAAGAGTACAGAGGGAGCTCAGCTTACAAACCTGGATCCTGTGTACCAGCCCTGGAAATCACCAGGTAATGAGATTAAAAAGTGCTAATCATAGATACTTTTTCTCTTGACCTTTGTACTGCCAGGTTATGGGTAGCAGTGGGATGTCTTGTTCAGATATCGTTGGATATGGCTCTGACTTTCTTCTGTGTGTGGAGAGAGATCAGGCATCAGATAGTCCTGGAAAGCTGTTTTGTAGTCCTGGAAAGAGCCACACGTGTTCAAGAGTAAAGTCTCTTGTCAGGGCTCTGGAACGGTGTGTTCACTGCTGTTACTTATGCTTTGGTTTTTGTACAGGGGCTTGACTCTCCAAGATTGCCCATCACTCACAGATATTAGATATGTTAAAAATCATAATAGTGATGTGTCTCAGTGCTGTGAAATACATTACCATGCATAATTTTTCATTTTTTAAAAAGTACCTCACTTAAAGTTAATATTTCATCCTGTTGATACTGGTTATCAGTAGTAGATAACGTGAGCTGGCACATTTTGCCGCTTTGCTTAATATAAAAGGTCTTCAAATTAAGCCATGCTTTTTAAACAAAATAGTCCTGGATTGATACCTGCTTCACATTGAATGGTCCTTTTGCTTTCTGGGTACTTGAGCTCTTTTTAGTACCCTGGCTGCTCTTTATTAAAATATTTCTTTAAAGAGGGGGTAGCTAGAAAGCAACCTGCATGCAGATCCAAGTGACCTGAAACAGGACATCTCTTTACGGCTCATGTTCCAAGTTCTAAAATTTGGGTCTGATCATGAGACAAATTATAAATGAAACAACTTGGTCCTGTGCTTCATAATACACACTAACTTCAGTCATCTGGAGAGCTACTAATATAATCAGATGGGGAAGTTTACAAGCAAATGAAATAACTATGAATTTGTCTCTGGATGCATTATAAAGGCTATTTTTAAACAGGAGGATGCTTGCCTATGACCGTCGCTCTGAACCACGAGTTGGGGAGCGAGTGCCCTATGTCATTGTGTACGGCATGCCCGGACTGCCCCTGATACAGCTGGTGAGGCGGCCCGTTGAAGTCTTGCAGGATCCCAACCTGAGGCTGAATGCTACCTACTATATTACCAAACAAATTCTGCCACCACTGGCTAGGGTGTTCTCACTCATTGGCATAGACGTCTTCAGCTGGTACCATGAGTTGCCACGGGTAAGTGTTGAAAACAAACAGATTACAAATGCAGTGCATCTATACAGTGCTTGTTTTAGCGTGACTTTTAATGGAATGAGGTTTATATGAGGCAACAGCAAAGGTTATTTTACAAGGCAGTGTTTGATACCCAAACATGCAGACCTGATTCTTGGATCTTCTGTGTGGTTTTTTTCACTTAGCAAATCAATTTTTTGGGCCAGACCTTCTGTGCAGGGTTGATCATGCTGTCGTCTTCTATTTTCTGACCCCTTCCATAGTATAAAAGAATACTTTGCTGTAACTGTATATTTTTATCAGTACTTCTATATGCATCTATTTGGCTTTTAAATCTGTCTGTTGTAGATGTTGGAACTCCTGTTTTTCCAAGATGTTCTGAAGATCTTTCCTCTTTATAGAAAAGGTGGTAATGCCCCAGCAGCAGGCACACTTTTTAAAAAAATCTGTATCACCAGAAATTTTAAACTAATTATACCCAAAACTGACTTTCCTAAAAGTTAAAGAAATCATTGAGATGCAGGAAGAGAAGTGTTAGGTAGCTGGATTTTAGTTTGTGATTCCCCTGACAAGGGATGGTGAAAGACAGTGTATCTGTGTAGTTTGGTTACCCTGCTTAGTGTAGACTTCAGTAGTACTTCATGTTTCCCACTGCAGACTTTCAATATAGCCTTGATTGACTTCAATTCTGCTTCTTTTCTCTACCTTTCCAATGGCACTGTGACACTCACCTTAAGTATCTCCAACAAGCTGTTGTAAAAAGGCAAAAAGAGCCCTGACTTTCTGCAAGGCCAGGGAGCACCGAGGAGGTCATAGGGAGCAGAGCAGCTGTGTGTTGGAAGCAGGAGAGTGAAGGATAGCATAAAGCGTAAGTCATGCAGCACCAGGAGTGAGTGCAGAGAACGAATTTCCCTGGGCGAGGGGGCAGTGGTGGAGCTTTGTCTGGGGACATCAGAGCATGAGCTAGAGCCACGGACCAAAGGATGGTGGCAGCTCTGTGACCGGGACTGCACCAGCATGGAAACTCAAGGGGAGGCAGGATCCGGAAGGCAGCTGCCGGAGCTGCAGCCAGGGCACGTTTGGATGTGAAGTAGATCAGCACCTACAACTGCAGGAGGCAGTTTGAGATGAGATCAGGAATTTAGCATGTGACTGAGGATTTCTTTGGTTACTCTCTTTCCTGGTGAGACTCCCTGTGAAATAGGCGTGGGTGGGCTCTGTTCAGTGTGTATCACTTCAGGGCAAGAGCTATGCTCTTCGGAGTGATGCAATCCATGTTAATAATTTGTGTATGAACCCATACCCTGCAGGCTGTGTTGCACCTTCATACTCCTTTTAAAAGAAATAGGCTATGTGATGTAGGAATAAGGCAAGCTGCTCTCTTGAAAGTTCATTACCTCTTAATTCTTTTTAACAGATTCAAAAAGCTGCCTCGACTGCCCGCAGTGAGCTAGAAGGACGCAAAGGCACAATCTCCCAGTATTTCACGACTTTACACTGTCCCGTGTGTGATGAACTAACCCAGTATGGGATCTGTAATAAATGCCGAAGCCAGCCACAGCATGTGGCAGTGATTCTCAACCAAGAAATCCGAGAGTTGGAGCGTAAGCAAGAACAGCTGGTCAAGGTACGATTAAAGCATTGTCAGATGTCTGTCAGCCAAAGACAGGGCTGAAATTTCAAAGCAGCGTGTTACTGCATGCCCCCAACAGAAAGGGGAAGTACAATCCGGGTGTTAAACGTGTTACAGCTTGTTTGCTTTTCCATTGTTGTTGAAGGCAGCATAGCAGCTGTTACTCTCCTTAGCTTTGCGTAAAACCGAAGGCAAAGGGGGGGGGGTGGAACAGAAGGTGCTTTTCTTCTGTTTTTTAAGAGTATCTTGCATAGTTTGTAGGTGCCTTATTACAATGACAGTGGTGGAGAGTTGTAAAAGTATGAAAGATTCACCTCTTTTGCATTAAAATAACTGATGATGCTCTAGTAACAAAAACATTTGTCCCAGAAAACTTATTTGTTTATATGTATAACATGGATGTGTTTTAGCTTGGGGGTTTTCTTGTTACCTTTCCTCTCGATAGGAATTTTCCAAGCTGGTTTCTTCCCTTGAGCTAGAAGTCAATTAAGAGGGTAGCTGACTGTGCTCACGAATATATTATAGCAAAGCACAGTGCCTCCCCTTGCAGAAATATATGCATGTCCTCACCTAATTTTCATACTGTCATATTTTATAATTAATAAATATTTTTGTTAAAATTTATTTTTAGCACTAGCACATGAACCATTTTAAAGACGTGTCTGAATTGCAGGGATATAAATGTTCCTGTAGTCTAGGCATTGATTGGATAGGCTCCCATGGGGCTCTGTTGCTAGAAAACCATTATAATTCACTATTCATAAATATTGCATTACTAAGGTGTGGACTTCCATTTCTTGCTGTATTTTGTAATATTTGCCCTGATCTGCATTGTAAATGGCAGTAAAGGAAGGTGATGCATGTTCTGCCGTTACCCTGTGGTACTCTGACCCTTGTACATTGCTTTTGTTCTGGAATAAATCAGAATTTGGCAGATTGGTCCAGCCCCACAGAAGTATCAGTGGGTTTGATCAGAACATTCTCTTGTCCCTGCAACATGCAGCAGGCCTGGGATCCCCTTTCTAGTCAGTGTTTGGTGACTCAACCTGTCTGTAAGAGCATCTGTCTTATTTTAATATGAAGATGTATATATCCTTAACAGCTTAAATTCTTGGCCCCCTAGATTATAAACATGCTGGAGCCAGCAGAAAACTGGTAAAACACTGAATTGTACATGATTTTAAAACGCACTTAAAAATTACTTGCCATAGATTAAGGCCATAGACTTCTCCCCTCTACACAAACTGAACTTAGTGTCTCAAGCACCATTTAGTTTGGTCCTTTGCGTTCAAACCAGCCATAGCCTCTTTCAAAAGAACTAGGGTAGACTTGTTTCTGAGGTTCTGGTGGTTACAAACCTGGAACCATTTAAATCCTGTTCCTTTTGGTCACGGTTGCAGGTCAGAGGACTGGTATCCTCTGAGGCGCCATGTGTGGAACTCAGCCGAGAGGGGCTGCTCCTCTCCAGCTATTGTCAGTTTGAGTTTCTGCTCTGCAGGGATTCAGTGCTGATACAGAGGGCTGGCTGAGAGGGTCACTGGTGCCCAAATAATTTTAACATGGAAAGAAGGAAAAGAACTAATTTTAAAAACAAAGGATACGATTTTGATTTGTTGTTCAAACTACGCAAACAGTAGGATAACGTTGTGTAACGTTTTGATGTTACAAAACACAAGCGTGGTTGGAAGCAGATTTCTGAGTTTTTGGAAAAACCATTCATGGCAGAAACTGGAAAGGATTAAAAGTAAAATAGCAAAGCAGGGGCCTTTAGGTTCCTGAAGCTAGCTACCTTTGGAAAAACTGTGCCTTCTGCTATTTTATTCTATCAGGTCTCTCATGTTAAAAGTACTTCAAGCAGCATTAACTACATTAAGGAGTAGTTCCATCAACAAGGAGTGCAGTGGAACCTGCGTGCCCTGTGTATTTCTGTCTTGGGATTGATTAACTCTAACTTGGAAAGTACAACTCTAATTGAAGCTTATCTGGAAACAGGAGTAGTTTATCAAGTCCCTCCCTGTGTAGAGAACACCTGCTGAATAACAGTTTTGTCTTTTTTCACTAGGAAACTTTTATACCGGATAAGTTTATCATTAATCTAACACATTGCCCCACTTAAATCCACTCAACTTATTTACCTTATTTTTCCAAGTGCCACCATGTACCAGTAGAAGTTAATTCACAGGATTGAAACCTGAGCTGTACAGTCAAGCTGTAGATCTCTGCCTAGTGCAGGGTGGGTGATGCCTGCCAGCCAGGCACAGCAGCAGCAGGAGCATTCTGGCAGCGGCAGGGAGGCCGCGGCAGGGAATGGAGCTGCTCTGGGTCCCTCTGTGCTGGGGAAAAGCTCGGTGCGGGTAGGGCTGCGCCTGTTCTGCTGATACAATGGTGAGGACTTGGTAGTCCCAAGTGATTTATGCCTTGCTTGTGTTAAGTTTAAAATAATCTCGTTTGGTTTTTTACGTGTAATCTAGATATGCAAGAACTGTACAGGCTGCTTTGATCGACAGATCCAGTGTGTCTCCCTCAACTGTCCAGTACTTTTCAAGCTCTCCAGAGTAAGCAGAGAACTGTCAAAGGCACCGTATCTTCGCCAGCTACTTGACCAGTTTTAAATGATCTGTGTTACAGGATTCCAGGTGCTATTTTTTTTTTCCCTTCAGTGTTTACCACACTAAGACTATTGTGCATGGTGCTTTTTCAATTCTCATCTAGTCCAGGATTTCCATTTTAAGTGTTGGGTTTATTATCTGAAGAATAATGAACGCTTACCCTAACTAAATTAAAAAAAAAAAATGTTGATCTATGAATAGCTCACTTTTTAAGATGTACAAATTTCTTCTTTCTTTCATGTTTCTAACATACTGTTTTATAATGCTGATGTTGAAATAGCTATGTGTAACATCTTGTAAATCCATTTCAAAGCAGAAGTCAAATTTACTTCCCAGAGGAAGGAGCACTGAAAACCTCTTGAACGATAAAACATTAGTGTGTGTTCTTGAACTGTCAGTATCAAGACGTGTTACTTATATATTATCCATTCACTTTATAATTTTGTCTGCGAAATATTTTGTAAATACACTTTTTTACTTTTCAAACAACTGAGTAAAATAATGTGCAATGACTTTTTTATACAGATAATTTTAAAGTTGGTTGGTATATCTCCTAAGTTTTGCTTGATTCCAAGTAGATTGTTATTTTGATCAGACTGTGCAAGCAGTAGTATCATGTGTAGCATTTTGAAACATTATTTTCTAAAAATTGCTGTCTTGCTTTAGCTATTAATGGGGCATTGTGAGGAACTGTGCAAAGACATTTTTGTTACAAACCTGTGGGACTGTTGCAATACTTTAAATATAAAATTTTATTCCATTTTTGCTTGTTTTGTATAGACATTTCTATTGCTTCTAAATATGCTTAAAATATTTTCTTTCCTTATGTACTGTACAGTTAAATCTTATTTGCCACCATCTTGACAAAATGTGTATTTAGAATATTTGTATAACTGTATAAAATGGAAAAGGAATTATGTGGTCAGTGCATTGTTTTCTAAACTGGAAATCATTTTGTTTTAGAAGTTAATAATGGAAACCATATTAAAGTTGAATAAAATGATATGGTAAAAATGAGGTGCTCTTTTTATATTTACCCTGGACTGCAGACACCTTTGTTACCCTCACTTGGCACACAAATAGTAACGTAAACAAGCCTGCTCCAGTAAGAGTTAAGAATCCAGAATTCAGTTTCCAGCTTAAGCTTTGGGATCTAAAACCTCGGTATCAATTCTTGGAGGCCTTCCCCAAACCAGGAGAAACATTTCCAGTTTTCCATTAGTCAGAACAGGAGTAAGTTTTAGATTTAGAAGTCCAGAGTAGCTTTGAAAAATAGAACAAAACTTTATTTACAGCGAGGACCCTGAGTGCCTTCTCCAGTTAAGAATTTATTACATTCAAGATACAAGTCAGTCTATTAAATTTCACACCAAGCAGAATAAAATCTATTAAATATATATAATAGAACATCCACAAATTGCAAGGCGCTTTTATGCAAACTAACTAAAAAAAAAAACAAACCTCAAGGCACAAAACTTTGCCTACTCTTGCATTCTAGCATTGGTCATGTACAGAATAAAAGGGCAAATGCCAGGACTTCACGTGTTAGTGCTTGCGGTACAATCCAGCATTTGGTGGTGCTTTGGAGATAAATAGATGTATTAAATGACACTTAACTGCAAGAGGTTACCTTTAACACTGGAGCAAATGGGCAAGTGCTCATCTTCAACTCAGTCCTGGCTTTATGGAGAAAAATATGATTCTTAACAAATTCAGCTATCTAATCCATGGCCTGCAGTTCTTGTCCTCAACACAGAGATGACTCTTCTAGCATAAGCAAGGCAGTGGTGAAGTAATACAGTTTACTTCAAGTAATTTCAACCCATAACATGTAAGTTTAAGTGTTAAAGCTTTCTGGAGGATCTTTAACTTAAAAGGCACTGTAAATAGATCCTTGCTTCAACTGCCAGGAAGCAATTTACTTTGGAAGGAAATTTAAACATGTAAAAACTAACATTCATTGTCTGAAAACAAGCCTTGAGGAACACCGAAATGCAAGAACTAGGAAAGCTATAGCCTTGAACATCAAGGATGTCTGGGAACTGCTGTGAGCTGGACTCAGTGTTGGAAATGTCCTAGATCTGTTTTAATGTTAAATTGCTTTAAACATTTCCTTTTCATTAAAGGGCAGCCCCTGCTATTAAACGCATGCTTTTAGGGGATAAGGAGAACAAGTTCTGTAAGTATATTCCATTTCCAGTTTGAGGCCAGAGTTGAGACGTTGAAGGCGCTACGTGCTCGCTAAGATGACTCAAAATTTAGATGTCATCCAGACAAAGTCCCCCCCGTATCAATCGGATGTGATTCTGCGTGGTACTGCTCAAGACAACTACGTGAGTTCCTCTCCATCTTCCTGCCACTGCTTTTTGGATCCTTTACCTTCTGTAAAAGGCTGCTCTTACCTTGGCATTCCAGGCTGTTGCTCCATTCCTACTACTCAGGCCTCCTGCTTTTAAGGGGGAAAATGTGGATGACTTAATGACTCAGGCAGGAATTAATACAGCCAGTTAAAAAAAAAAAAAAAAACAACAACCCAACTTTGTTTTGCACAGCATTTTCACATTTGTTGGGAAGACAGTAGTCAGAAACACAACTAACTATATATAAGCAGTAAGTAGATAAGGTTCAAAGAGGTTACAGCATATTTCCCAATGCGGCTTTAATTTCATTTTCTGGTTTTTTTAGTACTTGATTATGCAAGATGTGTAAACTATCCCTGAAAACAATCTTACTTGCAGGACATTCCAATGTGGAACTTCATTCCAAAAATTAGCGTATGAATCGGGGATTATTTAAAATCTTCCTGTTGCCAGGCGTGTTTCTTAACTAATTTTCTTCTGGCAACATGATCTCGGCTATAGGGAAACTGTTTTTTTTTTTTTACATCACCATCAATTCAGGTAAAGCCTATGGGTTGCAGTCACAGTGGGGAGCTGCTGCAGAACCATTTCTGTGTCTTCTGTTGTTTGTCCTGCACCAAACGCAGTTTCTACCAAAGGAAACCTGTGAGGGATTTGTCCTTACTATCAGCTAACACCCCCCCACACACACAAAGCAGTTACTGTAGCTTGCAAAAGGAAAAAGGGAAAAAAAGGAAGTTGGAGAAACGTAGGCTTAATCTGCACTCATTTAAGTCGCCGCACCACTTCATTTGTTATCATATGAAACTAACTAAACACACATGGCCCTACAGACTTGCTCCTGTCGAACAAATGCTGTCACAGATGTCTAGAACAGGACTTGGCCTGCTAGTTAAAAGCATTTACCACTACTTTAAGTGAAGAAGAGAAGCCTTGTGTAGCAAGTGAAACAAGGCCGTATTTTAACATGCAGGTACATGCATTGCACTGGAAAAGATGCCACAGAAGAGCATGTACGCACCCAAGGAAAAAAGGAATTGGGCAAAAACACAGTGGCATTTAAGTGCCAACAGCAGAGGGAGAGGGAAGCCCTTCAACATGGCAAGATGCAAAAAAAATATGCATTTTCACTACAAGTTCATTCCTGCTTCTTACTATCTTCTCAGAAGAAAGGAAAAAGGTTCTAGGTTGCACGCTCAGAGGACAAAACCAGACCTGAAAATACACTGAACAGCTAAGGTTCTGTGCTATGCTACATCTAGCACTCTTTTGTCAGTAAATTAAACTTATTAGCAAGAAAAATACTCCCAACAGTGCAAAGTAAAAAAACCCCAAACATGAGCACACTCTGATCACGCAGCCTTAAAAAAAAAACAACACACTAACCTACAAATTCAGAGTTTCAAGTAGACAAATCGCAAGACTACTGTTGCAGATTTTTTTTTTTTTTTTTGCTGTTAGCTGCTGCTTTTTTTGCTCTTGCTGGGGAGGGCTCGCTGGTGTCACTGGTCCTGCCCAGGTCTGCCTGCGTAGCAGCAATGAACATACGAACGCAAATCACCGCTGCCCTGCTCGGAAGATGCCTGTAAGTCAAGTCATCACCCAAACAGCACCAATCCAACTGGCAAGGGGCAAGGGATCATATAGTACAACCTGAAAGGATTGTCTCGTCGATAATTCCCTCTCAAATTTTCCTTTTAATGCATCACTACATTAAAGTCTTGGCACAGGAAGCCAGAAAAGTCATTACAACCTTAATTTCAACAAACAACTGGCTTGCTTAAAAATATCACAGCCCTATGTCAATACCATACACTAAGTAATCTGTTTATATATAATTTTATCATCTTCTTCATACATTCCTTGATTTCAGCAGTAGTGCAGTAATTAAAATCACAAGTACAATCACCAGTACTTTAGACTATTTAGATTTGTCACCGCTGTTTAACTAGTAAATCAGAGTTAAGCATTACAGCAGATCAATATGACCCATTTTGTCCCCCTTCCCATACACTGCTTTTAATGACCCAAAGGCATGGTTCAACTCCTAAAAATTAATTTTCTGTTTTTTCTCATCTCAGTGACAGAACCAGAAAATTATATAGTTTGCCAACAGGTTATCCAATTTACAGCCGCTGGGCGTCGCCTGAAATTTGACTTGAGTTCCTGGTTTATGTCACACACGGCCTTCCAATGCAGCAGAAACATTCTTCTTTCACGAGATAAGAAAGCTCAGCATCACAGATAACAGGTTTCTCTCCTCTAGTGAAAACATTTTGTGACCAAGTGCCTCGGAACTGCACCCTCCACCCACCCCCAAAAAACTGAGTGGTCTGAGCAGCCCCCTTCTTTCCCAGTTAGTTCTTATTACAGCATATAGTATTTAAATGCATGCCTCACACTTAGAAAACATCTCTGTGTTTTAACATTTTTCGGTGTGGTCTATACATTTTATCACTTCACCCCATTCACGTCACAGTGGACATTCCCACTCTGAGACGCATCGCTGCAGACTGAAAATGAAGGAGGAGAAAGGGCTGGACAAACAGAGACATGAACATGCTGAGCTCTGTGCTGCTATAAAAGGATTCTTGAACCACTTCTACAACTCCATTGCATTTCCCTTTTAAAAAAAAAAGTCAGCTTGTACTTTAATCATTCTTCTCCCGGTCAACATTCACATTTTTTCTCCCAGGGGAGCCACCAGCAACCACTGGAGAACCATGCAATACATTGTCCAGGTGGGGCTGGAAAGAGCCTTTGGCTGGAGAGTCCCCGGGTATCTTACGGGAGGTCTCTATCACAGAGTTTCTCAGTGTGTCATTCATTTCTATTACCTCAAAGTCAGCTTCGTTCCACTCTCCCGTGTCCTCCTCATCCTCTTCATCCTCATTAAGCCCCGAGTTTGACAACAAAGCTTTCCGGTCCTCGCTCTCGCTCATGTTTTTCAAGTTGCTCTCCCTGGGAGAGTTGGCCAATTTGTACATCAGAGGGAAGAGTATAACCGTCATTGCAGAAGTCACCAAGGCAGTGTACATCACCACAGGAACGTGGCGAAACCTTCCCTGAAGATACCCCACCACGGCAGGAATGCACATCTCGCCCAGCGCGGCGCCGATCACAAACAGAGAAGCCGATTTTCCTTGCACAACTGTGTACTGTTCTATCCAGGAAATGCCACTGGGAAAGATGGTAGCCATTGACGCTCCATACGCAGCGGTTCCGACCCACAGCGAGGCGGGGTACCTCGCAAAGAAGGCCAAGCACGAAGAGGAGACAGCAGAGCCTATGATACTCAGCACGATGATGGTGCCAGGGTACAAGCAAGCGGCACAGAATATTGCCACTCCTCTGCAAGCGGCAAACGCACCCCAGAAGACAGAATTCAAAGCGGCTGCTTCGTTTTCTTTCATCTCGGCAAAGACCTTTGCATAAGTAAATATGTAAGAACCGTAAGTGACCTCCGCTCCCACATAGCAGAAGAAGAATACAAACAGGAGAATAATAAGGGCGTAGTGGTATTTGGCAAACGTGCATTTCTGCAAAGAAGCCTTTGATTTGTCTCGAGCTGAGCTGCCCTTTGAATACAAAACAAAAAAGAAGAAAGAAACAAACAGAAGGTAGGTCCCTATGACAACATAGGACCACAAAAAATCTGCACCAAGATGGTGTTTCAGTGCTGATGCAGCCGACGCAGCTGACGCTGTCGGCATGGACCTTGGGACAGACTGGTTTGTCTTTTCAGCTACTGAAAGCTCTTTAGATTCGGAGCCTCCCAAGGCCATTTTAGCCAGGATTGGAGCCACAAATGCACCGACAGCAAAACTGAAGTGTAAGGCCTGCATATGTGGCCCAGCCTCTGCTCCCCAGGTATTCAGTGCTAGTACGTTGCCACCTGCAGATCAGAGAGAGGATTCAGTCATCTTAGTCTGAAACCTGATATTGGTTTAAAAAAAAAAAAAAAGAGAGAGAGAGAGAGAGAGACAAACCAAACCGTAACCTGTATTATTAATTCAATTAGCAATAATACCAGGTTTAGCAAATACAATGTGCAGAATTGTAGTTAACTGAAATTCTGCCTCTAAGCACCTTAAACCCACGCGATTACTTGAGCTTTAGGAGGGTACTCACAGCAGTCAAAATGAAGAGCCACATACTGGTTTAATCCAGCAACAATGGCTGTACTTCATTATCCTACTTGACAATTTGCAGCATTTTTCAGCCTTTTTTCAAAAGAGCAAATTTAACTGCTTCTCATTTCTGTAAGTTTTAAAAGCAACAACGCACAACACTAAGAATCAGAGGCCTCATTAAACAACATCCCAGGAGACATTGAGAATTGCTTGCTTCTGATGGGCTGGGACTACCCCAACTGTGTTCAAATGACTTTCCAGAAGCGGGAAGGTTTACAATAATACTGCTGCAGAGACCAAACTACAACACCCTCAGATCAACAATAATGCTAGAAAATAAGATCTCAGAGAGACATTTTTAAGCAGTCCCCAATGAATGCAGGAAAATAAGAACAGTAACTAAATTCCTGTGCTACGGTACAGCAACCCTTGTCACGCAGCACTAACACTCTTCCAAATTAATTCAGTTCCACTCTACTGCCTTGCTCTTAATTTCTCCTGCTGAGAAGTCTCCCTGCCTCAAAAGTCTGACTTCCAAGCAGCACACCCACCCACTAAAGGTATTTTTACAATAAGCCGACAGGATTTTCCCATATGAAGAATTTTTAAACCGGGTGCCATGTATAATGATCCTACTAGAGGCAACAAATACACCTCCGCACTCAGGTTATTCAGCATAACCTGTGCCACACAAAACCATCTTTTTGACTACTGGATCCCGTACCACACTCTCTTCGGTGTTAAGAGAGCTCCCTCAAGCTCTGCAGAATTCGGGCAGATAGTTCACATGTGCAGCTATCACTCCTCTGTGCTGCCTACCAGCCAAGCCACTGAGACCAGGCCCTGGCTGGGATGCTTCCAGAGCTGTTTGGATAGCTAGGCTAACTCATTAGCCAGCTCTTACTCAGTTGACTGCCCCGAAGCTGGTCAACTGGATCCAGTCCGTACCTCGCTGGCTAGTAAAGTAACCGCAGGCTCCCTCAGTAAGCCAGGAACGTCAGCACACTGCTGGGATATCACCAGAGAGGTGCCAGGTGAGTGGCCGCCTGTTGTGGCTTCACCATCACCTTCTACAGCACCACCAGAACACTCCACCACTGACGTATTTTTGGTTGTTTCCTGATTCCCATCTGCAAGGATGCCAGCATTACCCACTCGTCTCTAAGCATGCTTAGGTCTCTCGCCATGGCCTTGCCTCCCGATCCAAACTGCCTGCTACAGCCAGCCATCGCTAACTCATCCTTTCTAAGCCATGCCCAACAAACTGATTTCTGTGGGAATTTCTTTTTCATACCTCTGGTATAACTGACCTTTCCAACCGAACCTGTAGACATCTGCTCTGCAACTTCACTGGTACATCTTCCTCCACTAAGGAGCCTCTGCTAAGAAATTGGTTTTCAACAGGTTTCCAGCAGAAGTGTTTTATCCAGGCCATCTGCAGTATGCACATGCCGCAGACTTACAATTCGGGGCATAGAATAAATCTGTATTCCTAAACACCTAAGTGAGGCTGGCCAAGGGCAGCAGATGTCCCTTAATTCAGGGAAATGGATGACATGGTGCTGTGAGCGAGCTATGGCAGTAATGCCTGCTGTGACTCCCCACACTCCACCTGGCCAGGTTTAGGTGGCCAACTCTCCAACACACCAACTGTGAGAATCTCTCTCTCAAACACCAAGGCTTGCTCAAGACTAACTTAGCTCCAGCTAACACTAATGAACCATAACCCAACCGGCTTCCTGTAGATGAGTAATTTTAAGAAAGCACTGTTTCAAGAGCATGTGACACTTTCTTAACGTCTGTAATTGCCCACTGAAACACGTATTGATCTTCTCCGGGAAGCAAGAGATACCCAGCTCCCCAAGCCCCTTAAGGAAGGTCTGTTACAAAGACACAAACACTGGAAGTCTCAGGACCAGAATAATCCAAGAATCCCAGCCAGGTAAAACAGCTCCCCTCTTTTAATTCAAGATGTGTCACATGAAATACCAGCAACAGTTTTGGTGAGCTTGAAGTTTCCACCTAGTTCGGCGAAGGAACTATCAGACCATGTGGTCCCTTACCTGTGTCTAGAATTCCCATGGAAGCTCCAATAACTGACATCAAGGCAGTTAACAGCAGGGATTTCTTACACCAGGGGATCCCATAAAGACCAACCGTTGTTCCAGACATGGATAACGCTGGAAAGGTTAAAAAAAACAAAACAAAAAAAAGAGATACTACAGTTTCCATTTAAACTACAAAACATGCAGAAGACCAAGAAATACAAATACATTCATCATTATTACAGTTACAGAGAATCCTAATAGGTGATGTAACCTAATTACCTCAATTCATGATTAGCAGGAACAGCTAGAAAGTTCAACAGAATCATTTTTCACTTGGAAAAAAAGGCATTTCATCAGAATATAAACACTACATGGAAAACCTGTTTTGCTAAAGCTTTGTTTGCAAAGGGAGTAGCATCTGCTGCCAGAACACCAAGAAGCCGCCGTCTGCAAACTTTTGATTTAGAAGTGCTATTTCAGTATCTTCTGCAAACTTCTGATCTAGAAACGTTACTTTACCATGGAAGAAGTAAAACGTGGTTTTGAACAGTATGAAGTTTTCTCTCCGAGAACTACAGAGCATTAAATTTGGCTCCATTTTAAAAGAACCCAAGTCACTAAGCTCTTAAAATCCTATAAAGTGATTGCACCTCGGCCAGCAAGCGACCTCCATATAAAAATGCTGACTTTCATTTATATTCTGTTCTCACACAAGGGATGTATTCCAAGGGATTTCTGGAGTTTTAAGAGACAGAACTACAAAACTTCTCATCATAAATTTAGCAGTGATTCATTAACTGCATTAGTTTTGCTATTATTAACTACGCTTACAACATGCCATTTCAAAAAGCCTTTTGTAGCAGATGGAAAGCATTTTTATTACAATTTGGGAGGAAGTTCAGCAGTTAAATTCCATGCATATAATCACCTTCATAATAAAATAATCTGCAATGACTATCTTGAATATACAGTATTAGGTTTTGAGAAAGCTTGTGCCAGTTCAGCTGTCTCTATTAAATCAATGCTTGATCATAGGTGCAGCAGATACTTAAAGATCAATGGGGAATGATGTAATTAAGAACGTAGGTTAATTTGAAATAAAAACAACAACAACAACAAAGGAAAAAATAAATATCCAGAACCCTAGAGCCCTAGCGAGATGCTTGGAATACATGCCTCAAAACATTTTTTGAGGCTAGCATGCTGAGCTGCATAGAGGAAAAGCTAAAGATGGGGTGTATGAAGTACAGCTTCTCAGATGCCCCACTCCGAGCTGGAAAGTAACTTCTCAGCAAGTTCTCAGTTGTCCACTTCAGCTCTTCACCTGAAGACTGGTACTTAAAAGCTTCCTTGACAAAGACAGATTATGTCTTCGATTTTTTCTCTGTACAGTAGCAGAGTTTCAGCAGCTGAAAGATGGGAGGTAAAACTACACGAGCCAAAATCTCTTACAGGCAGCCTTCAGATGATAGAAATGAGAGAAGATTCAGTGGTTCAAATTGTGCTTTTGCCATAAGCGCTACCAAATTGTAAAGGATTAGGAGACGAATCGTTTTCCAAGCATTGTTGACAGGCAGCTATCTTGTCTAATACTTCAGGAAAAGAAGCAAATACTAAACTATTTCAAGTTAACACTCACTTCCACAGGTGTATCAATTCCATTACAGAAGGCAAAGCCTCAAATGTCAGATACGGACAACTCTGACCTTGTCAGATGTACAAGGCGGGTAAAGGAAACCCACTTTACAGGTGTTCTGGAGGAGAGGAATAAAGAACAGAGAGGAGACCAAATAAAGACATCTTAGAACAAGAACAAATAAGAAGAATTGATACAGGAAGTTGTCTTCAGAAGAGGAGGGTAAAAGAGAGAAGAGATAGACAGACATTGTATGACGCGACTACTCCTGATAGCAGGAGACAGGCATACAGGGATAAGAAGAGATGTAGTTCAAACACGAGCAATGGAAAATGGATCTTCTCGTATTCTCTGAACTGCCCCTGTGATTACAGCATGGTCCTCAAGGGAGGCAGTTCTGTTTGAATCTCCCCGAGTAAAAGTACGGAAAGGAGAAGGAAAAGGGTGAGCCACGGTATCTGCTTTAGTCCCTAACCTACAGCACAAAGGCACATACTACCGTTACTGCACTTGAAAGAAAAAAAGACAGGGCTTGCTTCCACTATTTCAGGTGCACTCCAAGAATCTCTACCTGAACGAGACACTAACGTGACTCAGAAAGGAGCACCTCATCTCTGGATGCTGAGCGTGGCTCCTGGCAACCTGACAGCCGAGCAGCCCCGCTCTGCCAGGACGAAGCCAGTCCTGTGCCCCTACAGGAGGGAGTTTCCACACGTCCAGGAAACTGTTAAGATCGTAACTGTGGTTCCTATTGAGTTTAAACATTTTCATAGCTAGGCAGCAACTGAGCGGCAAGTTTCCACCATCACAGGTGGCATTTAATGTCTTTCCATTTTAAATAAGTTCTAATTTGATTAAGGCCCTCCAGCCAAAATCTCAGTACTTTTGTCCAGTACACGAAGGTGATCACTTCTGCCGAGCCTCAAGAAAGGGAAGGGTTTTACAAAGCTCTCCCCACAGAAGCGTACTCTCAGCACAACTGCTGGAGGTTTCCGCTGCGGGCAAATGAAAGCCAAAAAACAGCTTCCCCTGTTTTGTTTAAGCATTTCATAGAGCGACATTATAGAAGCCTGTACATTCCGAGAGCATCTATACTAAGCATATTACTTGATACAAAGGAAAAAAAAAAAAAAAAAAAAAATTCCAGTTGTACTTTTTTTGTCCAAACCAAAGGCACCTTTTGGTCAGTTCAAACAGGTTTTGTCAGTTCAAAACCAGTTACCGCTATTAATATGCCCAGCGAGCCCAACCGCTTGGAAATAAAGCTGTACAGCAGTAACGCCCGGACACGCTCGGTGTCACAAAACGAGCAAAGCGGAATATCACGATAGCGACCGGCAGCACGAGTGCGGTGGTTTGCGGGGACCAGCGCCACGCGCCCCCCGATTTCCACCTCTTGACACCGCCACAAAAACACGACGCGTCTCCCTCGCCGGCTGGGCGGGCCAAAGGGAAGGGAAAATCGACCCGAAGGGTTTCTGAGGGAGCCATTTCCCTCCCGGCCAGCACGGCAGCGGTGGGGCGGCAGCGACGGGGCAGGCGGCCCGGCCCGGCCCGGCCCGGCCCGGCCCGGCACTCACCGAGGAGGAGGTGGGCGTTCATGCAGTCGAAGAGCACCCCCCCGAGCACAGACCCGCCCAGGTAGCCCAGGGACCGGCCCACGAAGATGTAGTAGATGTCGCTGACGTTCTTGTGGACGTTGGCGGCCAGGTTTTGGAAGGTGGGCCCCAGCACCGCGATGCTCATCCCCTGCAAGACGTTTGAAAGGGGGTGACCTCGCGCTCCGCCTTACCCCCGCCCGCGGCGGTCGGCGGCCCCGACCGGGCCGAGGGGGAAGGGGCCGCAGGTGCGGTGAGCCACGCGCCCGCCCGCCGGCCGGCCCCCCGCGCTCACCAGCCC
>VYZW01050282.1:25300-36705 GCA_013401315.1 Balaeniceps rex
ACGTGCGAGGCCACCCCTTAGCCGTCGCGGCGGGGGCGGGGGCGCGCGGGGCGCCCGTTTTTGTTTGGTTTCTTTTTTTTAGCAGTTTTGCACCGGCTGCCGGCTCCGGCCGGCTTTTTAAGACTGGTGTGAACGGGGCAGTCAACACCCGAGCTTGCACACTGCAGGCAGCTGCAGTCTTACGCCACATGGCTTTTGTTATATCGAGGAGCCGATTAATTAAAAGTGCCCTTACGAAAGCAGAAACTGAAACGAGTCTAGGTTCATAGATATGGGACGCCCCCGGAAGTGGAATACACAAGGGATTTGAAAATTCAGAAAACGGTGAAAAAACGCAGGCCTCACTGAACAAAACGATACCGACCAAGTTGCAGAAAAAATCCTCATTATTTAGGATCCCCTTTCACAAGTGATATTTTTTTAAATGCTCAGCCCACCTGACAGAAGTAAGCTCCGAGGAGCAGAGACCCCACAGCCGTTCCCCGGGGAGGCGCGGGTTCCGGTGCAACGTAGGGAACAAAGCTGGGGAAGCCCAACACTTGCACCACCACATCGCTTCGTTAAAGCTTGGCTTAGTTTCTCTCTCCTGACGCGGATGGTGTAACGAGCACTCGGTGAACAATGCAGATAAATTTTTTCAAAGTCAATTTTTTTTTTTTGACAGAATCTCCCTAAGTCAGTTTGCTCTCACTGCATTCCTTGTATTCACTGGGTCAGACACAAAGCAGGTGCTTTTTTCCCCCTCCTCCTCCCCTCCAAATCTCTGTTATCACATAACTTAAACTGTACCGGACCTTTCAGACAGCTTAGCATACAAGGTCTTTGTCTTCTACGTTGGACGTGTCATGTCACACTTACAAAGCTTGCCAAGACACATACAGTTGTTGGGTCTTAGCTTATATTAAAACACTCTTACATAAATTTCTACTACTTGCCAAGAGTAGTTCACAGGCTTTTCAAAGTGTTTCATTTCATTCTTCAGAGATACTACTCTCTGTAAGAAAGGTTTACCTTTCAGAGTACTTGTTATTTTTAAGCCTGACAAGCAACACAAAGACCATTCCAAGTTGGATTTTTTTTGGTTTGTTTTCACTTGTTTAGTTTTCTGAGTTGTTTGGAACAGAAATACGTGCTAGAATATAACAGCCACTGTATGAGTATTTCAAATCAAATAACTTCAAGTATAAAATATTTCTCTTCTGAAAAATCACACACGAGTCAAACTGCATTTCTAGATATTAGTATTTTGCCTTGTTAATTAGCTTTCATGATAAATACTGGTATAAAAATAGCTTCCTGAAAAAGGTACAAAAGTATTTGAAATGTATTCTGTAGGTTTCTCCTCTTTTTTTTTATTTTTTTTTTTTTATGTACTTACAAAGAGGTTTTGTACCTCAAGAGTATACAAATGGCAACAGCACTCAGGCTGTTATAAAAGTTTTGGGCATCTTTTTCAAATTTTAATTTGAAAGACAAGTAGAATAACCCCAGGTGGAATGGGAATGTTTCCCCCTTATCATCAGATACGTTTATTAAAGAAAAGGAAATATTAGGCCCTACTACAAAGGAAAGGTGCATGAACTCCTGTGATTTGCTGAAGCTGTCAATGAGGAAACACTTCATACTTCATGCTGCCAAGGTAAGTCAAGGTGAAATTGGCAGTAGGCCAGTAAATGATCAAAGGTCCACTGAATTACACTGGCAGTTCATGAAGCAAAACATACAGAATTCTTTTAAAATGCCACTAAAGTTCATTCCAACACAGTTTCCCTCCCTTCCTCAATTTTACTTCTGCCTTTTGTGAATGCAACTGTTCTGTAAGTCTGATATTAAACCCCAGAATGGAAAATAAGAGTAGATAAAATTTTCAGAAGCATGTAACTCTGGAAGTCAGTAGTTGAGGTTTATAAACCATTGATCTTAAAATGGATCATCACTGCCATCAGAAGGAAATGGGTTGCACCATATATTAGTTTAGGAGCAAATGTAATGGGGGCATTCCAATCAGAACACAGTGGTAATAAAAGCTGTAAAGGCTTTTGTATAAAAGTCTGCACATGATGTTCGGTAATTATCAGAATATAACACAAAATTACTTTTAAAAAATGACAAGTTTTGCAGGAGAGCAAGACTAAAAATGATGCATGCAGTAACGAGTGGGGCACTTGAGAACTACCATCTTTATTCTGAATAATTTGAGACTGATCACAGTTACTTTAGCACCATGAGAAACATTCGACAGTCATTTCTTACCCTTCTAACAAAGCAGAACTTAAAGAGTGGAGTTAAGGCTAGCAAAACATGTATCCTTTAATATCAAAAACAACATACAAAATATGATGTCTATAAACATACTTAAACATGTCGGTGTTAGCAATATTAACACACATTTTAGTATAAAGTCACTCTAATCTTAGCATACGCAGTTCTGAAACATTAAAAATGTTGACACGATACGTATATAAAAGACTAAAAGGCATACTGAAAATATGCCAAAGTTTACATGACTAGAAACACACTGGCTGGCTGGCACTGTAATGATGCTGTGCTTGTCAACAGTGAAACACACAAACGAAAATAAATATTCTTCCTCAGCTGTCCCCCACATTCGAGTGCCACAACTCCTGTAGTTAAATGCAGAATGTTTGTGTATGCCCTGATCAAAATACATTGTATTCACATATGTGTACACACACACTCTTTTAATATCAGAGGGCCAGTTCCGACAGAAGAGTTAAGATGCCTAAACGTCAGCTGCCATAACACTTCCAGCTGCCCGGAGGGGAATCGGGCCCCAAGCAAGGCAGCTCCTCTGCTCCCTGCTCGGAGGGTGGCCGAGCCCCTCCGCCTGGGCTCCCGTGCAGCAAGCGGCGAAGCAGGGAGCTGCCCCGGGCCAGCGCAGCAAGAACCCAGCTGCTTAAGCTAATGCATAAGGATGATCCTAAGGATGGTAGCCTTGATTCCCATCCTCAGAGACTTCCTTTGGGGCTGCAAGGAAGCATCTCCTGTCCCTTTGGTGTGTACGATCTGATGCAAAAAAAAAAAAAAAACCAAAAAAAACCAAACAACCAAGCAGGGCATTTTTGCTTTAAAATGGTAGTGTCCATTTTTTACATCATAAGTGTGTGATCAAAGCATTCATCTCATATGTGTGAGAACTGCCTTCAGCACTCTTGTGAGTCGATCCAACCTCACATCTCCTGCTTCACAAAAACTCGCCTGGTCTATCAGGCCATGGCTATTCAAGGGTTTAATGCAGGGAGGAAGTTTGAGAAAGGAAGGCTGAAAAGTACTCTCCATACCCAATATGGTGTGCATCAGCTTTTGACAATCCAGTGTCTCCAAAGGGAAGGGGGGGAATGTATATGCCCAGACATCATACATGAGGAGCCAAAGGAGAAAAATGTCAGTTCTCTACATCATCTGATACTGAATATACCCTGAAGGATGGCCACAGAACGGCTGCAGCGTCTTTGACTCTAGTAAGCAATTTAGGAATGTCCATAAGTGGTCACTGAAAGTAAACTTAGAAAAGAAATTTTAAATGTTAATGCTGAACAGACAAAGATCTGGATGAAAGAAACTCTAACTAAGATTTATTATGTTAATTTGAAGTCCTGGTTTGAGACTTGTACAGGTCCTTTAACATGTAGCCAGAATAAATCAAACAATACTTTTTTATTAATTATACATTGTACCTTGTTGCATAGCTTAGATGTAAATAAGAACCTGAAGGGTTTTCATTATTTCAGACTGTTTGCTGAACAGGTAAGATTTACAAGAATCTCATACCTACTGAAAAGACATTAAGTGTCAGCCGTACATAAAACCAACCCCTTGCTCAAAATTAGTCTTGGTTTCAAGATCTGGTGTATTAAATTACAGCATCAAGTAGGACTGGAAATTTCATGCTGCCATTTTAAGTGAACCTCTTTCTACCCAATTACTTCTGAAGCTCACTCTGAGAACATTTAATGGAAAAGAGACAATTACCCTGTTTATAGGATGAGAGAGCAATGTCTATGGAAAGTACTCTGAACTGTTCTCAAGAGAGGGATGCATCTGAATCGTTTAAGGGCTTTCTTGAACTAAGCTACTATTTTAATTTTAGAATGTATCCCCAACAAGATTAAATCTGGCATGAATTAGGCCATCAAAGTATGAGTTCAGCAGGTTTCCCATGAACAGGTTTTCACATGTAAAATTAAATTTTGTTGCAAAAATTTACATTTAACTCAGTCAAAATAAAATTGAATATTTAGTGCTTTTCTGTCCCAGTTTTCAGAATAGCAACCATTTCTACATTATTCAATCATTTTTTCATGAATGTACTAAATAGTTGCTATTTGTGTTGAGTTTTTTGTGTTTTGGTTTGGGGGGGGTGTTGTTGTTTTGTGGTTTTGTTTTTTGTGGGTTTTTTTTGTTTGTTTGGGTTTTTTTTCCTTTTTTAAACAGAGACAGCTAACCTCATTTTTAAAACTTCAGGGCATACAGAATTCAGTATTATTTCTAAATAAGTTTCTCAATGGTTAGCCTGCCTCACTGCTAACAACCTGAACTTTACTTCCATTTTAACTGCATCTTATCTAGCTTTAGGAGACAATCTTCTTATGCTTATGTCCAATAAAAAGCATTTTCTATTGGACATTTCCCCCATAGATACAAGCTAACAAGTAAAGATGCTAACAGAATTCTCATGCATTAATTTACCCTTTTTTACCTTTTCAGAAAAAGTCCTTTTTTTTCTGAAGCCTTTCCAGTTTTAGCATTGTTGCAAAACAAGCACTGGCATCAGAAATAGGTTCATTATTCCAACATTGTCACACCAGCATAGCTTCCTTACCCCTAACTCTGCTTCCCTCTTGTCTGACATCCCATTCACTAGTGTTTTTAACATAGTAATCAGTCCTAAACAATTATTCACTCATCATACCCTCTTCCTGGAGTCTCTGGAGTTGTTCGTTGGGGTTTTTTTTTGTTTTGGGGGGGGGGTTGTTTTTGGTTTTTGGGTTTGTTTTGTTTTGTCTTTTTTAAATGCCGTCCTTCATATTTGTGAGCATAATTTACATTTTCAGTTACTCAAATATGAGAGTTTTGACATACTCTTTAACATTTTTAAAGAGTATGTAAAAAATTAGTCCATACTATTTTTACACTATTTTTGTATCATTTCTAAAACTTAACATCAATTATTTTATATTGTTTCCCAGGTAATTTATATAGATGCAGAGCAGCAAGTCAGGAAGATGCCACAATTACATCAAGATGTCTGGTCACAATGATTTCAAATTGCATCAGTGCTAAAAAGCAGCCTTGTTTTTGGTTAAAAACTCAAAGCTAAAACACATGAAATGTAAGATCTGTGATGAATACTAATTTTTCATAACAAAGCAACAGGAAACAAGAGGCTTTTACCACACTTACTTAACACCTTTTGCATTGCTCAAATAGAAGATAATACTGAATAACATGTTCTACAGAAATACTCCAGACAAGAACAAGCATAGGCTGTTAACATCATTTTTGTAATGAAGGCAGCATTTTGTAGTCATTTTAATTAACAATACTATGAATATTTTAATGACATTTTTAAAAGTACTTACAAGGTGCAGAAGCACAAGTCCTAGTGAACCTAAAGGTACCTCTGTTTTATAGATTGGTTTGGGGTTTTTTGAATCCACCTCCAAGTTCCTTCCATACGCCTCTAACATTTTAAGGTTCAATTCTTTTAAATCTCACTCATGTAAAGTAGGGATTGAAATTCTGCAATATTAAAAAGGTATGAGCTTTGGTCTCCAATAATTAGGAGGCTTTGCATGATTATATTTAAAGGACTTTTGTAAGTTGACAGATGTAAACAATTCTATGCAATAGTATTGCTGATATAATGTTTTATATCACAAACGTACATGGGCTTTCTGAGCCATTTACTACAACTCTGGAGAAAAAAATAATAGAAATAGAAAAGACAATAAAGGTTATAATTTTAAAAGAGTATGCCTCTGGTTTATGTAAAGAACAAGTATTGTTGCTAATGAAGAAAATACACTTAAATGTGTGTTTTGTCTTCAGATAGCATTTAGTTTACTCTTTGCTATGACACTTCTAAACAAGAAAACAAAAATCATTGGTATTGAATGGACCTGAAATAAAGAATAATTAAGTATTCCACTGCACTGCTGATCCACATCCACAAATAAACAATGTACTTGGAAGTGTTTTATGATAAACTGAAAAGCAGTGTTTTCATCTCAAAGTATTATGCTTTCAAATATTTTTCAGAGAAAGAGGTTTTCAGAAATACCTCTTGGCAAACAGTGCATAATACCTAAGAAAACATAAGTAATAGGGCCGTATGTTTAGTATGTTAAGCAAGAAATACAACGTGCAAAGACATTTCTTTATATTTGAATAAAATATGGAGCTATATCCTACATGCAACTGAACACAGCTATAAAGACCTGTAATAAACCTGCATGTTCACTTAGTGCAAAAATCTTTTAATTGTTGAATGCCATTTTAATAGCTCGTGTATATTTCCATGTTAAAAACAACTTATTATTGCACTTAGAATGTATCCTTTAAAGCTGTCTTGTTTTTAAAAGTAAAAAAGGACCTAACAAGTACAACAGAATAATTTGAAATTTAGTCTGATTCACAGTACTGCTCCAAAGTATTACTGTCAGTATGATTTCAAAACTATCAGCTATTCTGAGGTTTGGCTGAAAAAAACCAATATATATATACACACATATACATTAATAGTATTGCCTTCACCAAATAAAAAAGAAAAAACAACTTATCATTCAGCAGCTTTACTTCTGAATGTGTTTGCACTCAGAGCTTAGTTACTTTACTAACCTAGGGCATATTCAAAACCTGTGCCTGTCAAACATGTCATCCTTAATGTTCTTTGTTTGAGCTACTGTGAAAAGGTGAATGCAAAAACAGGTGAGTGTTTAAGCAAACTGAGCAGGCTGGGGTATTTAGAGAAAATAAAACAGATGTTTAATAATTTAGCTTTCTAATGCAAAATTATTTCAGCAAGAGTTAAGGTGATCAAAAAGATGCATATTCGTGTTCATGATACAGAATTATAAAAGACTGTAGAACAGAGTGAAAAACTTCAAAAACAAATCAGTCATAAGAGCTACTACATTTTCCAGTATAAAAACCCATGGGTGTGCCTGCATTGGATGGACCATAAAAGTTATTGAAGAATCCTGGGTCAGTGATCCAAAAACAGCTTTCACGCTTCAGAAATAGGTTCTGATGATTTAGAAAAATATTCTCTTCACACACAGAATCACTATGCATGTACACACTAATGCTACAAAACTTCAAACACCTTGAAAATGTGGCTTGAAATCAAACTCAACAACTCATCAAAAAAAGTTCAATGGTATAAAAGACTCTTATAGCAGTTCTGCAATTTGAGCAATAGTTCAAAACTTCTTCAGTATCATATAGTATCTTCAGGCAAAAAGTACAAATCTAGCTTCGGTAGAAGAAGGTCGGGCTGGTACAGGAAAAGAAAGCATCAAAAACCAGATTCCATTTCTTTGACTGACTTTTCTGTAGTGTCTGACACCAAAGTGCTTTCGTTTTCCAGCATTTTCTCAGTAGTTTCTCCATCAACAGATTTTGCTCTTTCTTTTAACTTCTGCCGTTCATGGACCCAGGGGATGAAACATAATACAGCTCCGCCAATAATGGGAGGGACTCCAGCCAGGTAGAATGCTACATCATAGGTGCCCAGGCGATCATGCAGCAAACCTGGAAGACAGAAGGTTACCACTGATAAATAATGGGGCCTAGAGAATCTACAAAAAAAAGGTCTTTTGTTTGGATTCAGAAGCTTGAGAGCTGCTGTCGTGGTTTAATCACCCACCACCCACCGACCAACACCCAGCCAGTTCCCAAGCAGTGATCGCTGCCCCACCAGCCAACTCCCCCCAGCTTATATACTGAGCATGACATCATATGGTAGAGAATATCCCTTTGGTCAGTTTGGGTCAGCTGTCCTGGCTATGCTCCCTCCCAGCTTCTTGTGCACCTCCTCACTGGCAGAGCATGGGAAGCTAAAAAGTCCTTGACTTAGTATAAACACTGCTTAGCAACAACTAAAACATCAGTGTGTTACCACATTGCTCTCATGCTAAATTCAAAACACAGCACTATGCCAGCTACTGGGAAGACAATTAACTCTATCCCCAAAATCGGGACACTGGCACAGATTATTATAACCACTAATCTGACTACCTGTTGGCCAAATATAGGTATATATAGGTAGAAAGGTATTCCAGAGTTGATTTAAGGACTCCAAGTAACAAAGAACTCAGTATGTCACTACTGCTTAATTACCGCCCATCATTAAAAACACATACCGTATTTCCTATTTGAAAGTTGCTCATTTCAGCTTTTCCAGCATTTGAATCTCTCAATGACTGGGAGAAATTCTCCCTCTTTTGGTAACAGTTGTCTTTGATCAAGGTGCCTCTTAATCTTATTCTAGATATACTGCATATATTGCACTCCTGGTAGCCTCTTTTTAATAAAGTGTATTTTCCAAGAACTCACTCTAATTGCTCTCTCAAAACTCCTCAAATTAATCAAATTTATTTATGTATTAATAGCTGCGATAGTGTATCCAGATCAGGAAGCACCTAGTCTATGCTGTTCTAGCTTTAAAATTTCATTCTTTATAATGCTGCATAGTTCAGTTATGTCTTACTAAGTATCTTTCAGTAGTGCTCACAAGATCTTAGGGAAAATTATGATTGAAAATCATCAGTGGTAAGGATTATAGCTTAAGCTTTTACCACCTCCCAAAGAACTTAGTTTTCATCTTCAAAACCTGTACTTTGTCAAAAGGTTTCCCATCAGAGAATGAAAAAAGCCACTGTTCCTACTTATAAGAAACAATTAAAGTGACTGGAGATTTTATCCTCACACTTGTTTTTGCATGAGCAAATTCTGGAGTCCAGTTAATTTTCAAATTCTAATTTGGGGTCCTTCTGTAACACAATCAACATATAGACTGTCACCTCAACAGCATGGAAAATGTCAGGTCCTCAGTTCAGCTGGAAACCTATCTTTCTTTTGAGGAATGTTTTACACCTGCATAACTTAAAAAAAAAGACTGAAGCAAACTTTAAGGAGTACAGTAAATTAATAACCTATGAGCAGCAGTTAAATTCACCATATATTCTGGAGCATGTACCGAGAAAACTTCCAATGTAAGTGCACTGCATATGATGTCGGAATGGAAAATATGGCCAAAAAGTCATGCAACCACAGAAACATATTTACAGCTACAGACCATCTCTATACTTACCTGCAATGGGTGGGCCAACTGTCATAGGTATTGACATGAGTCCTAGTAGAAATCCTATGGCCTGGGAGACATCCTGAGCCCCAACAAGCTCAAAGGCAATAGGAGCCATAATGCAAATGAAGCACCCATCAAACAGGCCCATGAACAGACAGACAGCAATGAGAGCTCCAAAGACGTGGCACAGAGGAATCATCATAGACATCAGGCCAATGAAGAAGAATGAGGCCACCTAAACATGACCAAGGAAAAATAAAAACCATGTTGCATCAAATCAGCAAAGATAAAGGGAACAAACGAGCTTTCTTGCATTTGTAGTGAATTAAATTGTCTGCCTGTATTTACTTTAAAATAAATACAAGCAGTCTCCATGGATTACCACCATCAAAAGTTATATACCAAGATAAAACAAACACATATAACTGTCATGACATGCAATCAAAGAAATTCTACTACCCATTTCACAGGTTTTCAAAATGCATTTGTAATCAACTATCCTGCGGTGATTATGTAAAGTCATTTCAGGTGCACCAACATTTTTTGAAGAGTTACTCTCTGCTCTTTCCACAAATGAAAGCCACAAAAATATCAGAAGTTTAATATAGCTAAAACACTATAGTTAGACTCCTCACTGTTGTAATTTAAGTAAAAATATCAGTATCATGAGTGATTACTTCAGGGTGCTTATATTCAACAGAGGTGGTATTTGAAAGTCTCATTTCCATTTTTCCACATAAAGGTATCTTGCTGTACTCCCATAGCCATGCATAATTACAAAGATTTTGTATTATAATCTTAGTCTAAAGATTATTATTTGTTGTAAATTAAAGGAATGAAACTCTAGTCTTTCAGAAAAATGAAGCAGAATTAAAAAGAAAATAAAAAAAGCTAAGAGTTTTGCTTGTGCACCATCCATATGTCAGCATAGGAAACCAATGTCCCACCTAACTGCACAAACGCATTTTCCAAACAAGACGTACACATTAAGCATTGGTCACTTGTAGACCACTGAAGAAAAACAAGGTCACTTAAAACCAAGGTCGCTTAAAATGACAATTTTTTGACAGATAAGTGACATCATTAGGAAAAGTCTTTAAGGAGACAGCTAAATTAAGCTTAATTTTCAGGACAGCATAACAATTCTTTTAGGTAATGTACTTTATTTAGCATACTAAAGAAAAACTGTTGTGAAGCATCTGAAATATGGTATAGAAACAGAAACACTGAAAAACTGGGCTTCTTATAGGAACTTAAGGATAGAGGTGAAGAAATTCTCAGTTCTGTGTATTCCAATACAGAAAATACAAATATTATTTGAGATCAGTTTGTATCTCAGTAGTAATGTGGTTACCTGTAGACAAACCCTAAACAAGACATTGTTGACCAGATTCTTTGTATTATCATATTATGGTAAAAGCAGCACTAAAACCAGAAGCACTGAATTTTGTATCCAGAAGAGACAGAATGCATCATTGTGTTACTAAAAGATAGAATTATAAATTAAAGCAAATATAAAGCAAAATCCAGCAAAACAGGTCCGTAAAAAAGAATGCAGAAACAGAAAGATGAAGGTTGAACTTGCTTGGTAGAGCTCCTGTAAGTTGTTCAGCTGTGAGAAAGTAAAGTTCTAAGAGGAAAGAGGTTTCATTTGCATTAGTCAAAATTAATTCTTAAACAATTTTTGCATGAGATAAGATGATAGTATGAACTTTTGGACAATCCAGAATAATACTTGAGGTGAATATTCACTTTCCCTCAAAAATGCTGATTTGAAACGAGAGCTGAGGATGCTGGGGCATGGCTTAGCAAAAGTGACCATGTTTTTCCTGCTGAAACCAACAGTACTCAGAAGCATCCTAGTTCATGCCCTAAACAAACATCCATGGTTTTCAGTTGGAGCTATTCAAGGAAAAGAACAAAAAAAGCTTGTAGTTTTACTGCAAGTTTGGTATTTGTGCTTTGTAAGTTACGTGTAACATCTCAATGCTGCCTTTCCACTTTTTATCTTAATATTGACATTTCTGAAAGTGTAACAATAGGTATTAAATCAATGCAAATGAATGAGATACAG
>VYZW01050288.1:0-19297 GCA_013401315.1 Balaeniceps rex
CCCCAGTAGTGCTCTGAGTGGGGATGCAGGGGGAGAGGTGGGGTGTGGGGGACAGGGGCTGTGTGCAGGATGAGGAGGGGACTCTGGTGTCCAGCACAGTGTTCAGGTGGGGAATAAGGGGGGGGCTTTGTGGGGCCCCCACCCACAGCCCAAAGCATGGGGCAGGCAGGAAGCAATAGGGGCAGGGTAGTTTCACGGGGGTCCCCATAGCTGTTGGCAGGCAGGGCTGAGTGTGGGGCAGTGGGTGCCTGGGGGGGCTGTGCCAGGGCTGGGTGTCCACAACAAGGGGTAGGTGGGTGTGGGGCTGGGGCTGAGCCCCAGGGTGGGGGACACTGCAAGCTATGCATGGCAGGGACCAGCTCCTGCATCCACCGCAGCAGAGGGACAGGGGTGTAACTGCTGTGCAAGGGACCATGACATCCCTCCACCATTGCCCAGCTCCTGGGGCACAGGGGGGCTGCAGCAGCACCCCCCACCCTGCTGTGGTCCCCAAGGCTCAGTGTTGGGTTGTCCCCAGGCATCCCACCCTCAGAGCCACAATGGTGATGCCAGCTGGCGTGAGCCCCATCTTGCTCCCACTGGTGCTGCTGCTGTGCCGGGTGGCCCCCAGCGGGCAGGAGCCAGCTCCCGTGCAGCTGCGGCTGGTGGGGCCACGGGGGCCAGCCGGGGAGGGCCGGCTGGAGGTGCTGTACCAAGGGCGCTGGGGCACCGTCTGCGACGATGGCTTCGACTTCCATGCAGCCACCGTCGCCTGCCGGCAGCTGGGCTACACCACGGCTGTCACCTGGACCCATAGTGCCACCTACGGCCAAGGGGAAGGTAGGGGGCAGGTGGGGAGTGGGGCGGGCAGGGGGTCCTGGTGAGGGCAGCATGCTTAGTGCTGGCTGGGGCAGCCTGCCCAGGGGGCTGTGGGTGCAGGCAGCCTGCTGGGGGCACTGGATGGGACCCATGGTGCTGGGGAGGGAGATGGGGACCCCCCTCAATGGTGACCCCAGCCCTGCATGTCCCCTCCGCAGGCCCCATCTGGCTGGACAATGTGCGGTGTGGGGGCAGCGAGGCCTCCCTGGCAGAGTGCGTCCACAACGGCTGGGGCACCAGCGACTGCCACCACAGTGAGGATGCTGGCGTGGTGTGCTCGGGACAGCGCCTGCCCCCCCAGGCCACCACTTCTGGTCACCTGGGAGAGGTGAGTGCCCAGGAGGATGGACGGGGGTTGCTGGGGCAGGTCCCTTTGCCCCTTCCCCTTGTCCCCATCCTGCACACGCTGCCCTCAATGCTGGAGCCCCCATGCCCACCCCTGTGCCCCCCGTGGCAGGTGCCAGGGCTGAGCCTGGAGGAGGTGCGGCTCAAGCCCATCCTGGCGCGGGCCAAGCTGAGCCTGCCGGTGACGGAGGGTGCCGTGGAGGTGAAGCACAACGGGCGCTGGAGGCAGGTGTGCGACGCCGGGTGGACCAGGAACAACAGCCGCGTGGTCTGCGGGATGCTGGGCTTCCCCAGGGAGAAGCACGTCAACACCAGCTTCTACCGGTAGGGACGTGGGAGAGCCACGTTGCAGCCGTGGGGCACGTGGGGCAGGGTGCCTGGCTGGACACGCCATGGGGGCAAGAGACCGGGGGTGCTGGGGAAGGGATGCACATGTGGGGTGCTGGTATGGCCTGGCCATGCCTGGGTCCCCTTCCTGGGGCCTCAACAAGGGGCAGAGCTGGGCTCAGCAGCAGCCGGGGGGCTGTGGGGACAGTCACCAGCTGTGGCTGGCAAAGCGTGGGTGGAAGGAGAGGAGCGGCAAGCGGCCCTTGGCCCCTCCGCCCCCGCCTCGGGCTGGGGCTATAAATACAGCCCATAATGAGCCCCTGCCGGTGCCAGGAGTCGCACAGTCCCGTCGGGGCACACGGCACAGCTGGGCTTGGCACGGTAATTGCCAGTGGGGAGAGGACCTGTCTTCCCCCTGCGTGCCATGGGAGGACCCCACGGCTCCAGGTCCTACCATGGGGTGGCGGGGAGGGCAAGGATGATGGGGTGGGGGGTCCCAAGCCCTGCAGGGTTGGCACAGCCCCCTGACCTCCTGTGTCTGTGCACCCGCAGGAAGCTCTGGAACATGAAGTTGAAGGACCCCAATTCCAGGTAGGGCTCAGCAGTGGGCAGGTGGGGAGGGGCACCCTGGGTGGGCACTCAGCATGGGCGTTGGGTGGGGGAGAGTCTCTGGCACCCGAGCTGACGCTGGCCCCTGCTCCTCTTCCTCGGCAGCCTGAAGACCCTCAGCCAGAAGAACAGCTTCTGGGTCCACAGGGTGCGGTGCCAGGGCACGGAGGCCCACCTGGCCAGCTGCCCCACGCAGGTGGCCCCGCCAGCCCCCCACCAGCACGCCTGCCCCCGCGGCATGCACGCCATCGCCAGCTGCCTCCCCGGCCCTGCCTTCCAGAAGGGCACGGGCAAGGGCAGGAGCAAGAGCTCCCTGGGAAAGGTGAGCCCCACACGCCCCATGCCCTGTCCTGCCGATGGAGGGTCCTGGAGCCAGGCAGTGCCCGGCCACCCCGTTTGTGCCCATGTCCGTGGTGCAGGCAGGTGGCCGTGCCCTGGGGCCGCTGACCAGCTGTTCCCTGTGCCCAGGTCCTCCCGGTGCGGCTGCGAGCAGGCACCCACGCTGGCGAGGGCCGGGTGGAGGTGCTGCGCCACGGGCAGTGGGGCACCGTGTGTGACAAGCAGTGGGACCTGGCTGCAGCCAGTGTGGTGTGCAGGCAGCTGGGCTACGGGACGGCGAAGCAGGCCCTGGTGGGAGCACAGATGGGCCAAGGTGAGGCACATGGTGCGGCAGGGACTCGGGGCATCACTGGGCTTGGAGGGGCACGATGGGGACAGCCCCTGGTTTACTGGGTGCTGCTGGAGCATCCTGGGATGTCCAGGCAACTCCAGTCTGCACTAGAATGGGGCTCTCCTGGCTTCTCCTGCCATGGGCAGCCCCGTGCCCATAGGGAACCCCCCAGACCAGTAGAAGGAGGGTGGGGGACCTCCCTGCTCCAGGACGGGCACGGAGTGGGGAGCGCTGACCCTGCCTCTGCTTCAGGCCTGGGACCCATCCACATGAGCGAGGTGCGGTGCACCAGCCACGAGCGCTCCCTGGGTGAGTGCCGCTTCCAGGATGCCGAGCGGAGCGGATGCCGGCACGAGGCTGATGCCGCTGTCCGCTGCCACATGCCCCAGATGGACTTCCAGAGCCAGGTGAGCTCCTGCCTCTTCCCCAGAGCCTGTGGAGCCCCAGCCCCATTGCACGGCCCCTGCCCCCCAAGCTCTGTGCCCAGTGTGGATGCTCAGAGCAGCCCCAGGGTGGCCCAGGGGATGGGGGGACACAGAGCAGCATGCTGATGGGGGGCCTGCAGGATGAGCTGGTGGCACAAGTGGTCTTGTGGGGAGGAAGGGAGGGAGAGGAAGCTGGAGGAGATGTGCAGCTGGACGTGTGGGGCTGCCTGCCCCATTGCAGCACAGGGCGGGAGGGCTGGGGGTCTCCCCCATGCTCCAGTTCAGCCCTTCTTTGCCCGCAGGTGCGGCTGGCCGGGGGCCGCAGCCCTGAGGAGGGTGTGGTGGAGGTGCTGGTGCCGGTGCAGGGGCGGCTGCAGTGGGGCGCGGTGTGCGGTGCGCAGTGGGGGCTGAATGAGGCCATGGTCGTCTGCCGGCAGCTGGGGCTGGGCTTTGCCAGCCACGCACTCCAGGTGAGCAGGGTCCCAGCTGGGGGCCTGGGCTGCGAGGGGTCCAACGGGATGCATGGCGTGGGTGTGGGGTGGTCGGGGGCTCTGGGATGGGATGGCCTGGGGCGACAAGCCCTGGTGGCAGTGCTGGGGCAGGGGAGCTGGCAGGGGAAGCGAGGTGGGTGCTGGCAGGGGCTGCGAGGGCTGGTCCAAGCGCTGTGCTCCTCCTCTGCCCAGGAGACGTGGTACTGGGCAGGCAGCCCCAATGCCACCCAGGTGGTGATGAGCGGGGTGCGCTGTGCCGGCACCGAGCTGGCCCTCCAGCAGTGCCAGCGCCACGGCCCCGTCCACTGCCCCAGCGGAGGGGGACGCTTCTCGGCAGGGGTCACCTGCACCTCCCGTGAGTACCGGCAGCCCACGGGGTACCGCTGGGAGGGGGCACCCCCCTTCTCCTGGCACAGAGAGCTGGGGGGGCTGTCCGGGGTGGGGATCACCTGCTCCATCCCTGCCGATCCCCTCCATGCCAGACGCCCCGGACCTGGTGATGAACGCCCAGCTGGTGCAGGAGACAGCCTACCTGGAGGACCGGCCGCTGGGGCTGCTGTACTGCGCCCACGAGGAGCGCTGCCTCTCCCGCTCGGCCGACCACATGCAGTGGCCCTACGGCCACCGCCGCCTCCTCCGCTTCTCCTCCCAGATCCACAACCTGGGCAGAGCCGATTTCCGACCGAGGATGGGGCGCCACGCCTGGACCTGGCACCAGTGCCACCGGTGAGTGGCCCGTGGGCAGGGGCTGGCAAGGGGCTGCCCCCTCCCCAGGCCAGGCAGGACACAGTGGCACCCGTCCTGTAGAGGCTGGCCCGCCCAGGGTAATTAGCAGCGTCCGCGACGGCACTGTCATTATGGCTTTATTTGGCTTCAAGGCTGTAATTTGCTCAGAGCCTCTGGGTGCTGCCTGCTCCCGACTGGGTGGCTGGGCCAGCCGTGTGCTCCCCAGCCAGGCACCAGCCCCGCGCTCAGCCCCTGTCCCCGCAGGCACTTCCACAGCATCGAGGTCTTCACCCACTACGACCTGCTGACGCTCAACGGCTCCAAGGTGGCCGAAGGGCACAAGGCCAGCTTTTGCCTGGAGGACACCAACTGCCCTGAGGGTAGGTGCCAGCCACAGAGGTGCCAGCGACCCCCCCCCCCGCCGTCCTGCTCCCCGAGGGGGGCTCTACCTCTGCCCTCCCTCACATCCCCTCCCTCCCGCAGGGCTGCAGCGACGCTTTGCCTGCGCCAACTTTGGGGAGCAGGGGGTGAGTGTGGGGTGCTGGGACACCTACCGCCATGACATCGACTGCCAGTGGATTGACATCACTGACGTGCCGCCGGGCAGCTACACCTTCCAGGTATGGGGATGGAGGGGCAGGGTGTGCCCCAGGCCACTGGAGCTCAGGGATGGGGGCCGCCCTTCGTGGGCACCACCAGCACCCCTCAACCTGCAGATCAGGGTGCTGCTCTGCACCCCATGGTGCATGCCACGGCCCTGCCTGGCCAAGGTATGGCAGCGGTGCCCCCAGCTCTGCCCCTCACCCTTCCCAGGTTGTCGTGAACCCCAAGCACGAGGTGGCTGAGTCAGACTTCTCCAACAACGTGATGCGGTGCCAGTGCAAGTACGACGGGCAGCGCATCTGGATGCACGGCTGCCACACAAGTACGGAGGGACGGGAGCAGAGGGGGCATGGCGGGCAGGGCAGGAGGGAGTGGCAGGGCTGGGGGTCCCACAAGTCCCATGTCCCCCCACCCATGCCATCACTCTCCCCAGGCGATGCCTACGGTGCCGACGTGGTGAGCGATCTGGAGCGGCGGGAGCGACTAGCCAACAACCTCGTATGACCGCCCAGCATCAGCACGCTCCGGCAGCACTGCGGGGCAGCCTAGCCCCCACGCCCCGGCCCCTGTGCCCCGGCAGCACCAGTCTGAGCTCAGGGACTCAAAGACTTTTGTATTTATTGGTGCTGCCGCAGGGGATGGAGACGAGCACCGGGGCCAGTGGGGAGCACCTGGGGGTGCCCAGCCCCGTGCTGCTGGCGGGACCTGCGAGAGGGGCCCTGGTACCACAGCAGCCCTCACCTCTGCGGCTCCGGTGCCCCCCAGGATGACTACCTCAGCCTGCCCGCCCAGCCCCCTGGTGCCAGCAGACTCAGGACAGGCCTTGGCCGCTGCCACCCGTGCACCAGTCCTGTCCTCAATAAAGGTGCTGTGCGATGGGAGGGGGTGCTGTGCAATCAACCCCACCATCCCCTGCTCCTTCCCCTACGCTCTTCCCCACCAGGATCATGAAGCCTGTCCCCAGCTGGGAACAGCCCTGGTCTAGGCCATGTCCTCCCAGCCAGGCAGTGTCCCCGCTCTGCCACCCAGGGCCACCAGCCCCCCGGCTGCCTGCATGTGGCCGGTGCCAAGCGCCTCCGGCTTGCCACCAGCAGTCCCTGCCAGCCAGGGCACCCTGGCCCTGAACTGGCTGACCCCGTGCATGCAAAGGGACCTGGCCAGCTCTGCGGCAGCGCAGGCCGGCAGCCAGCCCACCAGCTGCCGTGGCTGCAGCCACCATGCCGGGCTTTCCCAGGCTGCCCTGGCAGCTTCCCAGACCCAGGAGCAGGGATGGGGCCGCTCTGCCCCTCCAAGCCCTTGCTCCTGGGCACAGGGTGGGGTCAGAGGGGACACTGTGCCCTTGCTCTCTGTGTTTCTTTCCTCCCGTGGTTTCTAGCAAATATTTTTTGAAGGAAATAAATGGGAATGTTCGCCACCAACCCACACTGTGTACTGCCTGGCCCCTGGCAAGCCAGCTATCGGGCAGTACCACCCCTCTCCTTGCACACCCCCTGCCCATCCCCACCTTGCCGGCAGACACCAGCCCGGGATGGGGGGGCTGCCAGCACCCGCCTCGGCCCCACACAGCCAGGACAGGCTGGGTTGTACCCACACGTGACGGTCCCCACACATGGAGGAGCTGCCGGGGACAGCAGTGACGCGCTGGGGTGACCCAAGGCCACGGGCCGTGGCAAGGCGCATGCCGGTAAAGGCTTGCTCCGATGTGGTCAGGGTTCAAGGGATGCCGGACGGCAGGGAAGATGCTTTCCGCATGAGAGCACCTTCGCGCCCTGAAATTTCCACCGGCCAAGCCACGAGCAGCTGGGAGCGGCAGCCAAGACGGCTCCCAGCTGGCAGCACCGCCGGCACGGGGGCAGGCAGCCACCACCGCGGGGTCGTGACCGGCTCTGCCACCGCCGAGCCAGGGGACAGCCAGGGTACACAGGACAGCCACACAAGACCTTCAGTGCAGGCTGGGGTGAAGCAGCCATGACTGAAAACATGCAAACCGCTGGCAGGGTGGTGGAAAAGCACCATCCCCACCTGCTGCAAAGGGCATGGGAGCCCCACAAACCGTGGCCCAAGAGTTTGGGGGACTACACGGCGGGAGTGCTGGAGCACACAGGGCTGTTTTTCGGGTGCTGAGAGATGATGCAAAGCAGAGGAGCCAAAGGCAGGTCCCAGCTGCCTGCCTGCGCCCCCGCCCCGGGGCAGGGCAGGAAGCCCCCGGCCCACCCGGGCCGGCAGCGCAGCCACATCACAGCCCCGCACGGGGCCGGGGAGACAGCCCTGCCCGTGCACCGACAACGGCCCCGCTGTTCGGGGCCGCAGCTGCTCCGCGGAAGTAAACAGGGTCCCTGCCAGCACATTCCTGCCCGCTGCCCTGCCCGACCCCTCCTGCCTGCGCCCCCCACCCACCCATCGGGAACACCCACCACTTGGGAGGGGTGGACATCCCCACGGCGGTGGGGACCATGCGTGGCAGCCCCCAGCATGCACACCCTCCCCCGGTACGCAGGGGCACAGAGAGGCACAGCGAGGCCAGGCAAATAAAATAAATGGTATTTATTAGCAAAATAAAGGACAGAAACTCTTGTTTGCAAGGCCCTGCCAGGTGGCCAGGGCCGCCCCACACGGCCCGACGTGCTCGCTGCTGAGCTCCCCCTGCCCTGCCAGCTGCTGCAGCAGGCAGCACAGGGGTTCCTGCCCTGGGCAGGGCAGGCAGCGTTGCCTGACGGCGGCAGCATCTGCATAGCACCAAACAGCCTGCGTGCACCCTGCTCAGCCCCTTCAGTGGAGCAGCCCAGTGCTTTGGGAGGCGGTGCAGGATCCGTCCCCGCTCCAAGATGCAGGGTGCCCTGCCTGCCCACAGAGAGGGGCCCGGGCAGCCCAGGGGGGGTTCCCAGCAGGAGTAAGGTGAAGCCTCCCACCTCATTCCCGGCCCTCCCAGGCATCCTCCCGCTGCTTGTTCTCCAGGCGCTTCCTCTCTGCAGAGACAAGAGGAAGGTCAACCCCAGGTCCCCCATCACCCCACAGCCACCCACTTCCCCGCGGAGGTGGCCGGAGCCCACCCTGGCGCAGCCCCCTCCCACCCAGCACCCCGTGAGAAGGTGCATCCATGGGGAGGGTCCCCCCACGCCGCAGCCCCCCCCGGGCATCCAAATCTCACCCCGGGCTTCTTGCAGCTTCCTCCGCTCGGCATCTCGCTGGGCTGGCGTCTGGTTGCTGCGTACCCCCAGGGCGCCAATCACCAGCCGCCTGGCCAGGGCAGCCGATGTTTCGGGGCGCTCCTTGGCCGGCTGCAGGTAGTCTGGGTGAGTAGAGATGGGGGACATCAGTAGGGGCATCCCGGGAGGGATGGGGCAGCCAGCATGGCTCCACAGCGCTTAAGTGTCCCTGTCCCTCCCCAGTTATTGGGATGAAGATGCTGCAGCACAAGCACCATGGCACAAGACAACACGGGGCAGCATCACTCACCAGCATACGCCCTGGCTTTGGCTTTAGAGGCACGGGTGCCCTGAGAGAGCGGGCGAGTCTTCACCATCAGGTGCTTGGTGCTGAGGGCATCGTGTGCTGTGGGGAGAGAGCAGCGGTGTCTGCGTGCGGGGCCAGCCCCATGCCCAGGATCTGGTGGCAGGAGAGGCAGGGATGCCTCCCCTCCGCCCATCCCCAGCCGAACTGGGAGCAGTACCTGTTATGGGGCTGGAAAAGATGCCCAGGGCGTGTGTATCATCCACCCACTTAATATCAAAGCCTTTTTTCCTGCCGGAGAGAGGGAAGCTCAGCAAGGCATCGGCACTGGGTGGGCAGGGGTCCGGAGCAGAGCCCAGGCAGGGGACCCTTGCGCTGGGGACGGGGCATGGCTGCCAGACTCACTGATAGCTGCAGAAGACACGCAGCAGGTCCTCGGTGCGGAAATCCGAGGGGAAATCATAGATCTCAATGACGTGGGGCAGCTCGGCATCACTGAGGTCCGGTGCGGCAGGCTCGGCCCCGTAGTAGTTGAAGCGGGGTGACTGCTGGCTCTCCCGGCGCTTCTCACCCCCCAAGAGCTGCAGGGGTGGGAGAGGCACAGCAGTGAGCAACCCATGCCTGCCCGCCCTACACCACCTCCCGATCCATGGCAAGTGCTCCCCAGGAAGCAGTCCGGCCCCTGCTCCCCACCCCAGCACTGCAGATGGATTCATGGCGTTGAGATATTAGGAGTTATCGACCAGGGCTCTCACGCCACGTGCTTGCTTTTCCCATTACCAGCATCCCTTCACTTGCCGCACTCTGTGGTCCCGCTGGGGATGCGGTGGGAATGGCACCGGTGAGACAGCACTGCACTCCCAAGCACACCTCTCCTTCCACAGTGACGTGCTGACCCAAAATACATTTGGGGAACAACAAGGAGCAGGACAGCAAGGCCAGGAGGAAAGACTGATGTCTGCCCGCTGCACGGAGCATGGGGCTCAGCATGCCCCGGCTGCAGCACACACCTCAGAGCAGCCCGTCGGCGCCCCAGATGCTGAGATGGAAAAGCCAGGGCTCCCCTGAGGAGCAAGTTCTGGTGGTTAATCACCTGTGCGGCTAAAAATTTATGCCTTATTTCTCATTTGAATTTGTCTGGCTTCACTTTCCAGCCGGCAGTTCTTGTTCCACCTCTCTGCTGGATTAAAGAGCCCTCGGTCCCCGGTACCCTCCCCGTGATGGCACTTACTCACGCTAATCAAGTCCCTTCTCAATCTTCTTCTTGATAAGCTAAACGGGTTGTGCGCGTTTAGTATCTCACAGTGGGGCACTTTCTCCAGCCCTAAAAAGATGATGGCTGTAGCGCTTTTCTACCTCTCCCATTTTTCAACCTTCATTTTAAAACACGGGCAGCAGTCACCCACTGCCACGACATGGTGGGCACAGCTGCCCCCTGCTCCCCCCTGCCCCGCAGCACCAGTGTTGGTGGGCACCACTTGGTGAACCTGCTTTCCAAACCACGCCATGCTGGCAGCCGAGGGGATTCACGGCCCCACTCCAGCTGTGACACCAGGCCAGGTGCAGCTCGAAGCCGCCGGTGGCTCCCCTGTCCCCCCCCGAGCATGGGGCCACCACGGTGCCGGGGAGCGGGTACATAACTCAGCCGGGTTCCCAGCCCGATCTCCCAAGTGATCGTAGCAGAGCACAACACGGCTGGAAGGTTAGAGTCCATAAATCCCAGCCAGCTCAGTCAATAAAAAGTGCTCATTCCGACAATTTTATGGGGAAGATGGATTCACGGCAGGTGAGGGGGTGCTGCCAGGGTGGCTGGATGCCGGCGGAGGGGAGGGCTGAGTTATGGAGCTCACGGGACAGGCTAGCACCGCTGCCAGAGCCGCCCGCCCTGCCACCATCACCCATTAACCGAGCACACCCCGTGCGGGGCTGCACACTCATCCAGCACCCCCTGCCCGCTCGGGGGACGCGAAGGAGCTGTCCCCAGGCAGGATGAAGCCCTGCAGTGCCGCTTGAGGGAGCAGAGCACTCGGGTAGTGCCAGGCACTGGGAAGATGATTAGAGAGCAGAAGCGCCAAGTGCTGGAGCGGTCCTTGACCTTCACAAATCACCAAGTGTGGCGGGGCAGGAAGGACGGGAGCCGTCTGGCAGCCGGGCTCAGCCACACAGCGGGGACGGCTCAACAGGTCCCCCCGCGCTGCCAGCCTGGCCACACAGGGTGCCCACAGCCCCCCAGCCATGGGGCGGTGCAGGGAGCAAGAGCCAGGGTATGGCCCCCAGCCCTGGCAGGCACCCGCTGCTGGGAAGTGTCTGCTGATGGACGGACAGATGGACAGCAGGGGCAGGAGGCCGTGGGAAATGAAGCCTCTCCATCACACCTCACTACTCTCTAAAGACGCATCCTCGCTGGAGCACGTCAGAGGGGTCCGTGGCCGCTCGCTTACGCTCCCGTTCGCTCGCCGAGAGCGCACCTCCAGAGCTGGAGGGGAGGCGCGCGCCGGCACGCACGGACCGCAGCCCCCAGCACGCACGCACCGCAGCCCCCGCCCCGCCGCGACGGCTGATAGAGAGTCCACCGAGCCTGCAAGGAAATGGTTGCAGTGCTTAATTACCTCTGCGCTCAAACTGATTTCTACTCTGAATTTGTCTGGTTTCAGCTTCCAGCCAATGGATCTTGCTATGGTGTTTTTTCCTGCTAGATTAAAGAGCCGTCCGCTATCAGAAATCTCTCCTCCACACAGAACGTCATAAATCTTGCTCTCTGCCGGCTATCCGCAGCGCATAAGGATTTGGTTACGAGGAAGAACGCTACTAATTTTCTTGTCCTTTTTGTTAATTAACAACAGCTCCATCTCCCCGAGAGCCTGCGCCCTCCCCGAGCAGCTGCGTCCACCTCCCGAGAGCTCAGAGGGCTCGGGAAGCACCAGGCTCGGCATGGGAATCTGAAGGGGGGTGAAGATGGCAACTTTTAATTGATAAATCCCTTTTTCAGGTTCTTGTTCACCCATTTTGGGAAGCTCCCTGGCAAGCTCAAACTGTGCTTAGCATGGGGGAGCTAACGCGGATGCTCCAGAGCTGCTCACAGTTAGCACCAGTAACGCACGGCACAACCTTGCCCGCAGCATCCCACGGCTGCACTGTAACATGGGCCCTCCCTGACCCACCTCCCCAGTGGGGCCAGGCGGCCACTCCGCTCTGCCTAAGGGATGAAGCCGTGCCCCCGTGCCAGCCCACGGAAAGCCAGTGTCAGCGCCACATGTGCCAGCTGCCATCGGAGCAGCAGCGCCGTCCCCCTTGCACGGCGCTCACCGCAACCTCCCGGCTGGAGGGTGGGGGACCGCAGCTCTTCCACATCTCCCTCCAGGCAGCCCCAGAGGCGAGCCCTGCGTGCCCCACACCCTGTCCCAGCCCCACACCAGGTTTGGCAAGGGCATACCAAGGGCACAGCCCCACGGACGAGGTGGGTACCAGTGCTCCTCCATAACGACGCTCTTGAGCTAATCTCATCCCTTCCCAGAAGCTGCCAGGCACCATCCACCACTTCACACCCTGCTTCCAGCCCGGGGTGGACGGACGCTGGCTGTAACAATATTAGTGCTGTTTGTTACTTTGGGCACATTAATGTCATTTGGAAAATTACCGGTTTGACGCTACTGATTTAAAATGCAATAAGGGATATCCAGCCTCGCTGCAGAAGCCAAGCTTTCCTCACAAACGGCAGGAAAACGGCGTGGGTCCCGGCGCTAAGCAGCTAATTGTAGTAAATTCAGCCACATGTGTGCAGGAGGGGACGGTAATGAGCCACAGCTGATTAAGAAGCTGTAGTTTCAAGGAAACATCCCGTTGCTATTTCAATGGGAGCCCATACGTCTCAGCCCATTTCTTTATCACCAGCCCCAGTTTCACAAGGGTGCAGTTGCGGTTTACGGCGCTCGAGCAGGTTTTACTGGGTGCGCTTTATGTATTAGAGAGGGAAGATCTCCCCCAGCCTTCACCAGCACCGCAGGACAGGATGGGAACCAGCCGGGGGGAAGGTGGAGGTCCCAGGCACTTTGGCACTGCAGGCAGCTCGTGCCCTTGGAGATCGCTGACGGTGATGGCAGGCAGCACAGCCAGGCTGGCCGCGTGCCCTGGGTGCACCCCACCCCCTCCATGCACCCACCCTGGAGAACATGGAGACAGCTGACCCCCACGGATCCCTGTCCCAGCAGGCAGCAGCCACCGTCCCTGCAAATCCCCACAGGCACCGGCTCGCAGGGCGTACCTCCTCCAGCAGGCGCGGGTCCAGGCAGTCCCCATCGTCATTGAACAGCGCGTCCCAGCTCTCCTCAGTGCCTGGGCTGGCCTGGCTCAGGGTCCCGGTACTGGCCTGCTCTGCCTTTGGGGAGCCGCTGCGCAGACCTCCCTCTTCCTCCTCAGCCTCCCGGCTGCACCGGTGCTGCTGCGTTGAGCCTGTGTCCTCGTCTGCCCCCGCTGCCTCCTCGGCCCAGGCCGTGGGCACGAGCCCCTCTACGCCGCGGCACAGGAGCTCCAGGGGCGGCGGGGGCTTGCGGCTCTCCGGGGGTGCCCCCTCCCATGTGCCACTCGCCAGCTCCTCGCCAGCACCCAGCAGGCCGCTCTCAGCCCCGGCACTGCCGCCTGCGCAGGCAGAGGTGCTGCCCGCTCCCTCTGCAGCGGGCACCGGGACGCCCTCCCCACCAGGATGCCCAGCCCCGGCAACACTCTCCTCCTTGCCGGGTGGGAGCTGGGATGGGCTGCCCATGTCCTGCCTTGGGGTATTCTCCCCGGGGAGCACCAGCACATCACCCGTGCCACCTCTCGAGCACCCGGTTTCACAGCCAGCTCCTGGTACATCCGAGGTGCTCTCCCCAGCAAGCTCAGCCATGCCTCCCCACCTCTCCTTTTCGTCCTCCTCTGCTGGCACCCCAGCAGCACAGCCCTCACTCTGCCCTGCCAGGACAAACCCCCCAGGCTTCCTTTCCTCTCCCTGTGCTTTTGGACCTGCAGCCTCCCACGTCAGCCCCGGCACACTGCCCCGGTCACCCACCCCTGCCAGCGGCAGGACACCCTCCCCCGGGCGCTGGGAGAGGTCCCTGGCTGGGTCCAGGGCGCTGGTCCCCAAATGCTCTGACACGCCACTTGGCCCTGTCCGACACACCGGCGTTGGGCTAGCGGGGGGCGCTGGGCTAGTGGGGTTGCCCCCAAGCTCGTGGGTAGCCTCCACGGCCCCAGGCTGGGCACTTGGTGGGGATGGAGGGTCAGGCTTGGTCCTCATCATCCCATGGCCATGGCTGAGCTCCCCGAGTCCTTCATCATGGGATGCTTTGTCCTGCCTGTCCCAGGTCTGGCCAACAGCTGGATCCAGGCACGGCTCCAGCATGCTGGGTGATGCCCCCAGACTCTCCGGTGCGATGGGGCAGCTGCCTCCTGGCCTCCGGCAGTGCCCGGCAGAGGCTGCCCGTGGCTCCTTCAGGCTGGCATCCACCTTGCTCTCCTTCCTTGCCGCTCTGCCTGCCTGTGTCCTGGCACGGGGGCTTCGCCTCTGCCCTTCGCCTCTGCCTGGGCAAGCGTCCTGCACCAGGCGGTGGTTCTCGGGCTCCCGGTGGTGCCTGGCTGGCATGTCACCTGCCGCTTGCGCTGCTCTCTCCCGCCGTGCTTTGGGCACATAGAGGGCCATGTCAGGCTTCCTGCGGCGTGGCCGGCCTCCCTCTGCCTCCTGCTGCATGGTGCCACCGCTGCCTGCCGAGGAGAGACAGCGTCACTGCCCTGCCCGCATCCCAGCGGCCCCGCAGCCGGGCACATGGTGGGCAGCCCCTGCCCGGGTCGGTGGGTCAGGGTCCCAGCCTGGCACCCACCCTCGCTCCCATGGCAGCCGGCACACAGCTATGGCTAGTGGAGCCCCAATGCTGCCCCCGTGGTAGTGGCTCTGCAGGTGGGGTTTGGCACCCAGAGCACCCCGCAGACCTACAGCCTTCGGTGGGGTGTACCAGGCTATGGGGGAAGCAGGGAAACCCTGCCAGCATCGCTGAGGCGCCTGCCCTGCTCCGGCGGCCGCTGCCTGGGACCCCCCAGCCCCAGGGGCCAGCAGCCATGGCCGAAGCAGGACACGGAGCCCTTGGGCCATTCACGCATCAAAAACCTCGGAGAAGGCTGCGGCAGCCACGGAGCACCTGAAACCAAACCCCAGCCCAGGGACACCTCAGCATGGGACCACGGCTGCCACCCCGGCATGCCACAGCCCCGCTCACCTGCTGCCCCGTCCCGGCAGAGATTTATTTTTCATCATCTTTGGCAGAAGCAGGCACGCCGCAAGCTGCCAGGCCCCCCTGCCCCTATAAATATGCATCAGGCAGGGTTTATGGAGACGGATGGTGTGGGGGGCTGTGCTGCGGTTGAGGGGAAGGCAGAGCGGGGCCGGGCCAGGGCCCCGTGATTAATCACTGCCCACTCCGTTTAGGGGGATTCATCACGGGCCGCTGTCAGGTAAATCACTGGAAAAACACCTCTTCAGTAATTAATGTGAAGTGACGGATGGACAGCCCCCGGGCCCATTAATCTGGACCATCAGCGCCGACCGAGATTATGAATGTCAGGATGCATAAACTGCCGGCGGATCAATAGGGCCAGGAACCCATCCAAGGCTCTCATTTCCGAGGCACCTCCGGTACATTAGCCTCCCCTCCACGCAGCCCCCAACCGAGGCGCGAACGCTCCCCGCGGCCCCTCACCGACAGCCGGCAGCGGTGCCAGGAAGGCGAGGGGAGGCCAACCGCCGGCTGGAAAGCGGCTGGGGCTGCCCATGCCGCACGGCATCATTCCCTCCTCTTGATGGACGGACAGACAGACAGCTGCCTCGGCGTGATGGATGGGTCTCTCACAGCTCTCTGGAAACCGCCCGCAAGCCTGGCAGGGCAGTCCTCCCCACCATCACCGTGGCGCCCGTGCCTGCGCCTCGTGCCGCGGAGGCGCAGGCACGGGCGCCACGGTGATGCTGGGCACCATCCCGGGGCTGCCCCAACCATTTTTCTGTCTCCGCAGCTCTTGTCATTTTTTTCCCCCTCTTTGATACACTAATTTTGCTGGCAGAACGATCCCCTTTATCTTTATCGACCATGAGAAAGGAACGTATCCTACAAACCCTCTTCGGTCTGGATTAGTCATTTTTCAACACCAAGGCGTTATACATTTTCTCACCAAGCGGCAGCCTGGGTGCTGGAGGGGAGGGGGCACTGGGAGCCCCCCCAGCACCACCATTTCCAACCATGCAGAGCTCCCAGCTGCACCAAAGCGCATCCTGCTAAAGGACTTTTCCTGGCCAAGCCCAGACTCTCAGCCCATGGGACATCACCAAACCCCTGGAGGGGATCAGTGATCCCTCCCAGGCTCTGCTTCCCGAGGATTTCCAGCACAGGGAGCAGCCAGGAACAGCATTGCTCCACACACATCCCAAGTCACCTCCAAGAAGAGCCTTCGCACACAGGATTTATGGGCTCCTCGAAAGCTTGCCGTTCACCTTGCCTCACCCTCCAAAGCAGATGGTGCAGCGTTAGCCAGACGGCTGGTGCTGGGAGCATCCTCTCCCCGCGCAGCCCTGCCTCTGCCTGCTGCACGCTGCCGGGGAAGAGCCGCTTCCCGCAGCCCGGGCAGAAGCATGGCAAGGTGGTGGCTGGCCCCGGCTGGCAGGGATGCTGCAGCACTTTTTTCTTCCCCACAGGGCAGCACAGCTCCTGCCCCCAGCCTATTACACACTTCATCGATGCCACAGCCACGCGTCGGCACCGACCGATTTCACGCTCTGGGAGGCAGAGCAACAGCCCTGGCTTCGGGTCTCATTCACACTATGCTGGGCAGGGCAGCCCCGCCACTTCCAGACTCCAAGACCAAGCTCGCTCCGCAAAGCCAGGCAGCAATGGGCAGCGCATCCCCAAAAGGGCCTGGGCTGCCCTGGGTGCTGCCCCGCTTTTCGGAGCTGGCTAGCAAAACAGCTTGGCATTGCGGCATCAAGCAGGGAAAGGCACCCCCGGACCAGGCACACCATGGTACCATGGTAAAAGTGGCGGTGGGAGCGCTGCCGTGCTGCCTGGCACGTAATGACCACTGGCCCGGTGTGACACAGCCTGGCGTGGCCAGGGGGATGCTGGAGCATCAGCCAGGAGGTGGCCGGAGCTCCCTGCAGGCACGGGCTCCCCTCGCACCATCCCCAGGAACACGCTGCTCATGGGGAGCTTGTGCTCATGGCTCGAGTTTGTGAGGTCTCAGAGTAGCTGCTTGGGTGCTAAAAACGCCAGCCTGCGTTTTTCCTCTGGCGACCGTCTGCAGCACAGACAGGCAGCGTTTTCCCCCTGCTTTCTCTCCGCCTCCTCTTTGGGGAACAACCCCACAAACAACAGCAAGACAGGGCTGACTACGTCGCAGACCCTACTTCATGCTGCACAGCGCATCACTGAATTCCTCCATCATCTGCATCCCCACCCAGCAGGTGAGGACACCTACGGCGAAGCTCCGATGGCAAAGCCAGGGCTCCTCCTGCCTTCTCCTGCCGGGGGCAGAGACACCAGCCACAGCCCCGTGCCGGGAGCCCGGGGACGGGCACGGATGCCAGGCTGAGGGGCTCACACGGAGCGTGCCAGTTCCCGGAAAAGTTTCGGTGCCACCCAGCACCCTCCCAGCAGGCTGCCGCATTTCCTGGCAGGGAGCTGTATTTTTAGCCTTCGAGGTTTCTAATTCCACTCAATCCATACTCCCGTCAATAGAGCAGATAACCTTAAACCCTTGACGGTGAACGGGGACAGCAGCACCAGGGGACCGGGAGCCTTGGGGGACTGCACGCAGCCTCGGCATGCAGCTCACGCACCCGCAATGTCACTCTTTACAGCCTGCCACAGATTGGGCGCTTTGGAGGGGGTGGGGGGGGAATATAATAACAAGACTAATAAAAAGGCAGGTACAAGGAGATTCTAAACAGCCCCGCTGGGGAACCCGCCACTCGCAGGGCTCATCCCATGCCAGGCACGTGCCGCGGCACGCTCGCCGACTGCACAATGCCAGCACCCAGCAGCCCGGGTAAGGATTGTCAGAGGTTTTGGCTACCCTGCACCTCTCCTGCTCTCAGCAGAGCTCCAGCCCAGCCCGCCCAGCTCACACAGCAGCCGATGGGGCCAGGGAAGGACCCAGATACCTGGCAGAGAGAGGCAGAGCAAAGGCAAGAACACAGAGCTGCCGGCACAAGGCAAAGCAAAGCACTTCGAGGAGCAGAGAGCCACGTCCCATCCAATGCCTGCCTGCAGCCCCACAGGCTTTAAGACGTCCCTGTCCCCTGCTGCCGGGTGAAAGATGCTCTGCAGCAGCAGGAGCAAACGCTGGCTACGTGAGGAGGCAGCGAAGGCATCAAAGGCGCTGAGAATAGAGAGAGATTTCAATCATGCCTTTCACTTGTGATGCTCTTAGGAGATACCTGGAACAAGAGAAGGGGAACGTTTCAGACAGGAGGGGGATTTGTAAGTCGATAGTGTCCCCTCGCAGCTGCAGGGGGAAAAAGGGACAACAACCAGCAGAAGGAGTTAACAGCCAGAGGGCTAAGGGGAATACAAAGGACTTTACAAATATACCCAGGCAGAATCAGCACAAAAGTGAAAAGGTCTATTAATAAACAAGGAGGGAGAGAAAATTAATGACGGCTCAAAAATAAAGATGACTCAAAAGGGCAAAATTACTGTTTTTAGCCAGAAAAATGCAAATGAGGCAGAGGCCTCGCAAAAACAGCTGCAGAGAAAGCAAAACCAGCATCTCCACATAGACACGGTCACCTGGCCAGCGTGGCCAGCGCCGAGACGAACCAATTAACCCACAGACACACACGTGGTGCCGGGAAGAAATTGGGGCCCTGGTGATGGGCAGAGCAAACCAGGCGCCGATTTTCTGTGCGAGAAAGGACAATAAACCGGAGTCAGGCGCAGGATAAACCCTGTTCCCATCCCTAGTGCAGAACATAACATCTGGAAGAAGAAGCCTGCACACCCACCGCGACGGGCTCCTGGATGAAGGATGTTGGCTTGCCCAGCAGTTGATATTTCGGAATAATTGTTGGGCAAAGTTTATGGATAAGGCAAGCGAGATACAATTTAGCTGAACTTCAGGGTATCGTTTTATACCATCTCCCAAACTTTCACTTGAATAGTGAATTGTAATTATACTTGTAGACGATGAGCAGAGAGGTGTTGCAAATACCAGCCAGAACAGAGAAATGATTCAAAGGATCCGAGAAATGTAGGCAGGAAACAAAACAAGACCCAACCTGGGCAAATGAAGGTAAAATAACCAGAAGCAGCTACTTGGTGGGCAGGAGCCGCCTGGAAAGCAAGGCCCAGAACCCTGGGCATGCTCAAACCGGAAAGCGGGTGGCCAGGGTGACCACCCCAAAACATGCAAGGGGCAAAAGCCAGATGCTGGCATTGTGCCATGGGCCACCCCAGGGCTGCGCCAGCCCCACAGCGGGCAGCACGCAGAGGCCCACAGGCAGCGTGAAGGATGGAGGGGACGCTGAGGGCAGGCAGGCAGCCATGAAATACAGCGTCCAGCGCCTGGGAGCACCGGGCACATGCTTTATGAGCCATGGGAGCCTGGCGCACTGAGTGCCCGGGGATGCCGTATAACTCCCCTGCCCTCAAGGGTTGTCACTGCCGGCATCGCCCCATGACCCAGTAAGTTGGAGAGAGTTATGGGGTCTGCAATGTGCTATGTTACCCGGGTGCTCCAGGGGCTGCGTGCCAGCGGGGTGGGGGTCGGGGCTGGGACAG
>VYZW01050288.1:19617-47468 GCA_013401315.1 Balaeniceps rex
TCCTCCCCCGCGGGGGCAGCCTCGGCCGCTCCCCCCGCCACCCTGCCAGCCCCGCAGCCCCCCGGCCCCGGCACTCCGTGGGAATTTGGGCCGCCACCCCCCGCCCTGATCCTCGGCGCACCCCCGGAGCTGGGACCGACGCGGGCAGCCCCGGTGCCGCCGCGGCCCTTCCTCCCCCAGGCAGCACCCAGCAGCCGGGGGAAGGCGTCCGAGGGCAGGGTGCTCCGTGGCTGGGGGGGATGATGGACACAGGGCAGCGGGAGGGAGAGCGACCCCTGCTCCCGCCCGCGGGTGACCCCACGGGAGGCTGCCGTGGGTTTCCCGTTACCGTTTAATGTCACACGCTCGGCGGGAGCAGCGGTGCTCGCTGCGGTTATGCTGGCTGGGCCGGCAGACCTCCACTCCCGCCTGCCGGGGGGCACCGGGGGAACTGCCGGGGGCTCAGGCACCCCCGGGCCACATTCCGCGCCCCGCCGCAGGGCTGCGGGCTGGCCGGCGTGCCGGCTGCCCAGACACCCGGGCGGGGGAAGGTGTCTGCGCCGGGCGGGTTTGCTCCACTTCCTTCCTGGGGTTTGGCGAGGAGCTGCCTGCCTGCGCCCGGCAGATAATGAACGGGTCCCTTGCGCTCGCACGCGCTCGCAGGCAGCGCGGGCAGCGAGGGGAGCGTGCCCAGCACCGGCGCATCCCCCGGCTCCTAATGAAGCGCTGGTGCTGCAGAGCACTCCCGAGCCGGGGCCTGCGCCTGCGGGGGAAGGATGGGGCGCCCTGGGGAACAGGGCTGGATTCTCCCACAGGCAGGGCAAGGGCTGGCAGGGGAGAGGGGGCGGCCCAGGGGTGCCGGCAGCCGTGGGGCTTGCTGTCACTGCGGGCCGAGGGCAGAGCGGGGCCGTGACCCGGCTCACTGGGGCACAGGGCTGTGAAGGCTTTGGGCAGGCTGGTGCAGCCACCCTGTTTGTCTGGCTGAGGGACAGGGGTCTCTGTCCCACGCCCCCATCCCAGACCAGCTTCCTAATGAGCCAAAGCCCTCCAATGCAATTCCCAAGCAGCTGCTTCCCAGGCAGCCTCATGGTGCAGGTGAGGGAGGAGTGATGCCCCATGGCGTGCACATCGCCTGCGTGTGCTGGGACGCAAGGCTGGTTCCCCGGGCAGCTGGCAGCCAATACAGCTTCTGCAGCTCCCCAGAGACTGTGCAGCTGCTGAGGGACTGGGGACCAGTCACCTGCCACCCTGGCAAGGTGTCACTGAGGCATTGCATGGGGCATCAGTGCGTGGGGCTGTGCCAAGCATCTTATCCCTCCTCAGGTGCAGCTACAGGGCTGGGATTGCTGATGCCTGAGGTCTGGGATGCCCTGAAGTACTTGGACCTTCCTGACTGCCCAGCATGGGTCACAGTACGGCCACGGGGGCTCAGCGCAGAGGGTACATTAGCCCCAGAGACCTGGTTCTTCTGTGCTGAGTGGTGGACCCAAGTGATAATGTGTTTTACCTTTGATTTCCCTTTATTTGGGTACAGATGTGAACAAGACAGGACCCTGGGAAGGAAGCTGCACTCCATCACCACAGTCCTGTGGGATCACTCCTGGGACCAGGAAGGGAGGGCTGGGCAGGGCAACCCTTGGGCAAGACAGGGTCATCCCACCCCAGCCGTGTGGCCCCATGCAGGACAAGGAAGGGTCACACCAGGCAGGGCCACCCAGCACCCTGGGGAGCAGCCCCTGCCCCAGCCCGCCATGGCACACAGGGGACCATGGTCCCTCTTGCAGGTAATCGATGGCAGCAGATCCTGATCGCTTTCATTATTATTATTTTCTTATGCATGTGCGCACAGGAGATTTATCGCCAGCTACGGAGGCAAAATCAATTATTCATGTTATAAATTAGAAAATGATTTATGTTTGTGGGAGGCCAAGCAGCGTGGAGCCCCTGGCCGCGTAGGAGCTGGGTTTGTCTGGGCATGGCACCAGACACCCCCCGCCAGCACTTCCCCAGCCTCTCCATCCTTGCTGCGCCCTGGGTGTCCCACCCACCCACAGCCCCAGGGTGACCGAGGGATGGTGGCTGGCAGGGAGCACCCAGCCTCTCCCACTCTGTCAACCCAGGTACCCGTGAACAGAGCCTGAGAAAGGCTGGTGACCGTGGTGGCCTGGTTGCCCTGGCCAGTGCAGCAGGTTGATGCTCCACGGCAGTTTCCATGGCAGCAGCAGCGCGGTCCGAGCACTGCGAGGTGTGGGCTGCAGAAGGACCCCCTCGCTTTCCCCCGCTGGAGACATCCTCACATGTCCCCTCCAGCCCCAGCAGCTCTGTCTGTGCTCCTGCCTCCCACAAGGGACACCGTGGTACCCTCCAGACTGCCACCCACAGGGACAGGGACCCATTGCACCGCTGACACCCCCATGCTCCCCAGGAAAGAGGGGATGGGTGGGTGGTGTAAAGGCACCCTGCTTGCACCAACTCCTGAGGCCAGCTAGCCCAGAGTGGGGCTGCAGAGCTTTGCTTGGCCGTGATCCACCTTCTCCTGGGCTATGAGGGGTTCAGGAGTCCTTGGAGTCTTCCCAGGCATGGAGATCCTGTTCCCCAAGGGCTGACTGATGTTCCGTGCAGATCAGTGTGGTGCCGGGCTCCCACCTCTGCCAGTGCTGGGGCAGGGGGTTGGCTGTTGCTGCCAGGTCTGCCCCCAGCCCAGCCATGCCCCAAGTGCTCAGCCCAGCACTCCTGGGAGCTGCAGCATCCCATGGCTCTGCATCGGGGGGCCCAGCACCCCAGTCCTGGCTGCCTTGGCATCCTAAATCCCACTGCCCATGTCACGCAGCCAGTGGGAGTGAGTGCCGGGAGCCAGCCGGCCACTCTCTGCTGATAGCCGGCTTGCTTCCGAATAGTCTTGATCTAAAGCTGCCGTGTCTGTGCCTCCCAGGGGACGGCAGAGCGGGCCGGGAGTGCTGCCTGGCTCGCCTTGTCTGTTCATCTGCAGCTGCGTCAGCCGGGGCCGCGGGGAGGCACAGGCTGAAAGGAGCAGCACAGAAGAGAAAGGAGCTGTCAGCGGCCCCAGATCTGGGTCTGATCGCAGGCGAGCCGTGCATCCAGCTCCCGCTCGCACAGCATCCTGCGCCGGGCTGAGCCCTCGGGATGTGAAGGAGAGGCAGCACGGGGCGACCTCAGCTCTGCTCTGGCTCCCCCAGCAGCCTTTTCTCCCCCAGCCCTGCCTCCGAGCCCTGGAGCCTCCTCCCAGCCACCAGGGAGCCTGTCACCCCCTGTGACGCCCAGGGCTGTCAGGGAGCTGAGAACTTGCTGGCTCAACACATCCATGGGGGCGTCAGAAGGGGCAGGGGTTTTGGCTGCCTCCCCAGCTCCCTGCCAGGCTGTGAGCAGGAGGAACACCGACAGCCAGGCATGGTCCAGGACAGGGAACCACCTCATCCTGCAGCCACGTCAGCCCCCAGCCAGCCCTGGGGACCCTCTGGGACTGCACATGGGGTGCAGAGGAGCCCCTGCTCTGGCTCTAAAAGAACCAGACAACCTGGGGAGCTCAGAGACCTGCCAGTGTGGCCCAGGTCCCCCCGCGAGCTGTGAGCACTGGGCTTAGCACTGAAACTCCGGGAAATAAATGAGTCACGTTCTGGGGCCGAGCATCACCTCAGGCGCCTCGCTGCACCCCGGTCCCGGGGAGCCCAGCGCCGGCCCGTGCTTGTGTGAGCATCCCTCTGATTTATTGCTGCAGAGCAAATGCTTACAGAGTGCTTTTGGCAGAGAAAAGCCCTGGGGAGCTGCAACAGCCACGCAGGGGCAAGGAAGGAATCTCCCATCAGCTGCAGTGTGCCGGGGGCACCCAGAGCACCCACAGCCCTGGGTCTCTCCCCACGCCCGGCCAGGGGACACGCTCAGCCTGCAGGGAGGGGACTGCGGAGAGCTCGGGGCTAGGGTGGATTAGATCTGCTTTGCATTATTGCACCAAACACCTGGGGACTCTGTGGCTCGTGACAGCGCTGTATAATGTGACGAAGCAGCCCGCGGTGCGGGCAGGGAGGCAATGGGGCTGTGCCCCTAGGAGCGTGGGCTGGCTGCGAAGCGGGGAGCCGGGGTCTCTTGCTCCCTGTTTTCCTGCACATCTACGATGAATAGGCACAGAAGGCAGCGCTTGTGCTGCAGGAATCAATACCGCTCCAGGAGCAGCCTGGGTGCTCCTCCCTGTGCTCCCCCGGGAGCCTGCCCCCAAACACCTCTCCCTGAGCTATCGCTGTTGTCTCCTTCCCGCTGTTGTCTCGCTTTCCAGCACTCTCAGCAGGACCGTGCAGCAGCATGGGGTGGCCGGTGACAGCCCCGGGGCTGGGGAGCTTGCTAACCCAGATAACCTGGCTCCTTCGGGAGATGGGGGGGAATAAGCAGGAGAGACCTCTTGGGAGAGATCCAGGTTTTATCCTGACTCGAGGTAGCTCCCACTGGCACCATGTCACAGCCTGCTCCATCGTGGCCCATCCTGCCACAGTCCCTAGGAGGTACCAGGGCACCAAGGCCAGCTCCAGCAGGCAGAGATGCTGCCAGGAGGCGGTTTCTGCCCGGCAGCCAGCGCTCGGGGATGCTGCAACTGGAAGCAGCTCCTGATCTCGCCCAGCGGTGGCCGTGGCAGTGCCACCGTGTTGGGTGACAGCCACTGCCCTGCAGGAAGGAACCCGGCTACTTTCGATAGACCATGATTTGAACTGATTCATCAGCAGGATCCACTTGGAGCTGATAAATCTTTCAGGAGCCCTGGCAGAGGAGGCTGAGCTGGGCAGGCTGGGCATCCCCTTGCCTCCCTGCGGCTGCATGACACCTCCAAAGCAGGCAGCTGCCCTGGGCGTGTACCAGCCCCATGGGTCCTGCCAGCCCCAGCCGACTGCCGGCAGCACCCCAGGTTTCCCCGCAGCCTGTTTGCTCTCCCCCAGGCAGGGATGCTGCCTGGGTGGGCTAGAGCACAGCCTGCTGCCTCCACCCTGCTGAGACCCCCCAGCCAGGGAGCCCTGTCCCAGTGCTCCTCTCACAAGACAGCCCATCGTCCCTGGCCGAGAAGACCTGATGGTCCCTGGCCCCATCACAGCACCGGCCAGGTCCCTCCTCTGGCCTCCTGTCCCCTCTCCTGGCATGGGGCAGGGCAGTCCCCAGGCTGAGTGCCGGCACTGGTGCATCTCCATGCCAGCCACGACTCTGGGATGCCGGCGGGACAAGTCCAGCTCATCCCACGGGGCCGTGTCCCGCAGGGGGATGGGGGACTGCCCTCACTCCCCCACCCTCGCCCCAGCAGGTAGCGAGGGAAAGCAGGGACAGGGACTTCGAGGCGGGAGACGAGGGCAGGCGGATCCGGTTACAGGCAGCACGGGGCAGAGAGATAGGCAGAGAACAGCAATGCAGCAAAAAGGGCTTTTAGTGATAATTAATAATTAACATTTCTAATGATGTCCCGGCGACAGGAAGAGTCCAAGCGGGGACCCAGGGGCACTGCGCACGGTGACAGGAGTGGCTGGGGACCGTGTGGGGGCCGGGGAGGCTGTGCAGAGCCAGGGGCTGGGGTGAGAGCAAGCCGTGGGGCTGGGGGTCCCAGGGCAGGGGCTGGGCACCCCTGGGGCCCCCCTGGCTGGGCAGTGCCCAGGGCCCAGCCTTTACACCCTGCTGCTGCTGGGGGTGCAGTAAACCTGTGATGAAGAGGACTGGGAGATGAGATTAAACACACTTCAGGGTTGACCTGGCCTCTGTGATAAGATAACGCCTCGCCAGGGCTTCCTGTGCCCAGCGAGCACCTCAGAGGGACCTCGCTGGCAGGAGGAGGGGACCAGGGAAGGGTGCCGGGAGGCAGCAGCTCATGGGGAGCCGCTGGGATGGGTGGCAGTCACCAGGTCACTGCCAGCCCTGGCACAAAGAGCCCCCAGGCTGGGAGGTGTCTGGGCACAGGGAGCAGCGGGCTGGCCTGGCGTGCAGGACCAGAGTGGGCAGGGCTCCACGGGCAAGCCAGGAGGTCAGTGACAGGGACGGGATGGCAGGGAGGACAGGGACGGACCGAGCAGCTGGTTGAGCGTGGGACTCCATCACTGCGAGCCACCACACGATGGGCGTGCAGTCGTGGGAGAGGCAAGAGCAATCCTAGGAAGAACCAGGAGAGGCATTTCTGTCAGGGCTGGGGACTTGCTTGCATCCCTGCATGGCCCCCGGGGCACCTGCCTGTGCTGGAGCCAGCCTGGGAGAGGAGCAGAGGCTGCCAGGGGACGCAGAGCCTGGGAGACCCATGATGGGAGGACGGTGGCTCGTGCCCAGCACAGTGCAGGCTGCGGGGGAACAGAGCGCTCACTATAAATACATCAGCAGGGTAAACGCCAGGGAGGAGAAGAGCTATTTCAGCTAAAAGACAACGTTAGCACAGGAATGACTGGGGATAAATTATCCATGAATACATTTAGGGTGGAAATTAGACCCTCAGAGCAGGGAGGTCCCAGCATAGCCCCTCCAGAGAAGGAAGCAATGCCAGGCAGGAGCCGGGATCAGCTCGGCAGCTGAGGGATCCCGCAGTGTGCTGCGGTGACAACATGTGCCCTCTTCTAGCATCAAAAAGCAGCAAGGGCAGCTGGTGCAGCCCGCTCGGCTGCTGCCCCGGCTGCGCTGGTGGGTGCAGCGAGCAGCAGTACGCAGGGCAATGTGCACGGTGGGATGCGTGCACATCACTGCATGCACGTGTGAGTGCAGATGTGTGTGTGTGCGTGGGCTGTGAGCACATTTGGGCCGTGCATTGAGTGCTCGTACACCATGTGTGTGCACAGAGAGTGCGTGCAGATGGGGCAGCTGCACACAGGCTGTTGCATGTGTGCGTGTAGGTGCATGTGAGTGTGCTGACAGTGTGTGTGTGTGTGCTGTGCACCCACCAGGCTGCATGCAGGTGTCTCGGCCTTCATGATGCCCTAGAAAGAGGAACAACAGCCCCAGTGAAGAATCTTGAAGGTTAGTGCCTTGAGTCGGCACTGCTGTGGTCACCTGCCCAGTTTGCATTGCACCATCTGGAATTTGCTGGAGGGGACAGACTGGGTGCTCCATGAATCCAGCTGATCCTGGGCCCATCCCTGTCCTGCTGAGGGTCCCCCAGCTCCCAGAGCAGTGCTGTCCCTGCTAGGGCCATGGGGCTCACCTGGCACTGCCACCCCACAGGCTCACCCTGGCTGGCCGGAGCACTTGGCACTGTCAGCAAATAGCCCTGTGCCACCCTTCCACCCATTGCAATGCAAGCAAGGGGCAGACTGGTCCCCAGCATCCTGCTCCCTTCTCCCCAAGGAGATCCTGGGGTGGCAGATGAGCCACCAGGCACAGAGACGCAGGGTGCCAGGGCTGTCAGCTGCAAGGGGGTCCCCGCTCCCAGGGGGCTGGGTCGGCATGGATGGGGCAAGCACCCCAGGAACAAGGGCCAGGGAAAGGCAGGACACCTCTGCCCTGGGGATGGGAAAGGGGGGCCCCAGGTGTCCAAGGAGGTGGCTGGTGCTCACGCTGGCCCCAGCTCAGCAGAAGAGCCTCCCGCTGCCTGTGTGCAGCCCTCGGTGGAGCGCAGCAGCTCCCTTCCCCCCGCAGCATGTCTGCCTGCTGCTCGCTCTAATTTCCTGTGCATTGTCCCCACCGTCGCTGCCACCGTCCCCTGCGCATCCCCCCGTGAGCCGCACAGCCAGGCTCCCCGCACCCCGACACCCGCGCCCTGCCTCACCACCCCACAAATGTCCCCACATACATCCCGGCTTGTTTCACTGATGCTCTGCGCTCTCCTCTGCAGCTCCTTGCAGAGACCCGTGTCCCACCCCGGGGTGCTTGCCCCACCGTGCCCCAGCACGGGTGCGAGCAGAGGGGTGGGATGGAGACAACTGGGACAGGCTGGGCCGGCACAGGGCACAGGGACAGATGCAGGCTGTGGATTACAGCCATGGCAGTTGTTATCCCAAGGTGCCTGCTGGCTGCTCTCGTCCCCCAGAGAAAATTCCCAGCCCAGCGGGGTGGCAGCATCCATGGGAATGGCACCAAGGGGCTCCGACAGCGGGTATTGGGGAGCGCCTTGCAGCCCCACAAGTGGAAAATCACCCTGCTGAGTGCCAGTAGCACAGGCTGGGGGCTGCAACGTGCAAGACCCTCTTGGCACATGTGCCCCGCATGCACGCAGCATGCGTGTACCCACAGGATGTCATGGTGTGAGCACATCCCTGCTGACATGACGTGTGCACCTGCGAGCTGCGTGTGTGCACCACGCCGCATGTCTAGCTGTGCATGTCATGCGTGCGCACCCATGCACACACACACGCGTACAGGTGCATGTGTGCAGTGTGCTGGAGTTGCTGGCAGTCCTGCCTGCATCTGCCGGTGGGTGTGCACGGGCTCAGGGCCAGGGCCGGGCCCCAGTGTGCTGGCATGCTGGGTTTGTGGCCCTGGGGAGCTGGTGTGCCCAGCACCATTCGCAGTCTTGGCATGCTCGAGCTGGCTTCCTGCCGGCATTTGTGTTCTGTACCTGCCGGTCGCAGGGAGAGCATTGGGGGCTGGCTTGCAGAGTTTGTGCTAATAATTACTCAGGTGGTTACTAAATCTGGGATGAGCTAACGACTCAGCAGAGGGGGTGCTTGCCCTGAGCGCACGCACACGTGCAAGGCTGCAGCCAGGCGCTGGGGCTGTGAGCAACCGGTGGGCAGAGCGCACTCACAGCTCTGGGGTGCACGAGGAGACGTGAGCACAGCATTGCACATGTGTGGCAGTCACGCTGGCCTCCCCATGGTGAACATCGAGAGCAGTGGCTGTTCCTGCCCCACGGCAGTGCCCCACAGCAGGTTCCCTGTGCCCAGGCAATGTCATGCCGGCTGTGGGGACTCTGCAGCAGGCAGCTGCACAGCAAGCCCAGTGCTCAGCCAGGCACCCTGTGAGAGGGGGTCATCGGAAATGAAATCAAAGGGTACTTGATGGCCACGTGGAAGCACCTTCATGGGAGACAATCACTGGGACTGGAGAGCTCTCGAATCCAGCAGGGAGGGAAGAACCGGGAGCAACAGGCAGAAGCCCTAGCCAGACACTTTCGAATGAGAAATAAGGGTTTTAGCAGGGCAGGTGATTAGCCAACTCGAAGCAGCCCGAACAGTGCAGGCTCCCGTGGCTTCTGCTGTCTCCCAGCATGTCTTTCCTGGTGTCTCCTGCTGTCTCTCCTTGTGGCCACAGCTCCAGGGTCCATGCTGGGGCATCTGCAAATGTGCTCCACTGGGGTGACCTGGCAGCCTTGTGCCCTGCCAGTGCTGTCCCAGTCCCTGCCACTGCCACTTTCTGCATTCAGAGACGCAGGGAGAGCTCTGTGCCCAGCCCCGCAGCAGGAAGACACACCAGGGACGGCAGACTTGCGGGCTAAGTGTGATCCCGGCTCAGGCGTCCACTGACTACAAGATTTGGGGACAGCCACTGTCTTGCGCAGCCTGAGATGGGGCCTTTCTTGCAGTGCCAACTGGCTGCTGGGGCACAGCTGCTCCTGGGGTCCCTGAAGAGGGAGGGTGGCAGCAGGGAGGTGCGTGACCCGCAGGGTGATGGCACAGGGAGGGTGCTGAGCCCTCGGGGTGCAGCTGGGTGTTGCACTACCGGGGCTGCCCAGCTCCGCTCCCTTTCCCCCTCCCGTGCCCGCAGTTGCACTGGTCTGTGGGACAAACCCCCACTGCACCCAGGCTGGGGCAGATCCCTGGCTCTGCTCACCCCGTCGCCCCAGCTGCCCTTGCAGGAGGGTCGAGAGCCGTGCCCCGAGTGCCACCCACCCCGAAGCACCCACGGGGTGACCGCGGGAGCACAGCTTCTCTCCTGCGAGCCGGGAGCCCTCCGGGGCCAAGCCAGCTCCCCCGCCGCGGCTCCGGCTGCCTNTCCCGCCGCCGCGGGGGCGCCGGGCAGCCCCCCTGGCCCGTGAGTAGGGGCTGGTTTGCTGCTCCGTGAAGTTTTCCGGAGACTCCCGGGCGGGGAGGGGGTGGCTTTCAACTCCGGCACGGTCACCGGCCCGGGGAGAAGTTGGTGGCGGGCGGAGCGGGGGCANATGCTCCCCGGCGGGTCCCCCCGCAGCACCCCGGCCGGCGCTGCCGCCGCGGTGGGGGCTGTAAATCAGCGCGGCGCGGCCCCACCTCCGCGCTCGCCATTGGCCCCGCTCGTTGGCGCTGCCGTCGCCGCCCGGCCCTACATAAGGCGCCGCTCGGCCGGGCCGGCCCCGNGCGCGCAGCCTGCCCCCGCAGCGTGGAGGGGATGCGGGGTGGCAAGGCGGGAGGAAGGGGGATGAAGGATGGGACGGGGATGGGAGGATGCCGGCCTGGGGAGGACCGGGCTCAGGAGGATGGAGCGGTGATGGGGGGCGTGGGCTGGGACTGGGGGAGAGGCATCAGGGTGGCGAGAAGCAAGGGACAGAGCAGCTCCTCTTTCTAGGGACATTCGTGCTTGGTCGTGGCTGAGCCCGTGGAGGGGCTGGGGGCTGCGGATAGAGGAGTCCGTGCATGCATCTGCCTGCGTGGGAAGGGGCTGGTTGTGCACTGGTGGGTCTGGGAGCAGGTGGCTGCAGCTGAGCCCCCCAAGGACCTGGTGTCCCTTTGGGCTGAGCTCAGAGGCTAAGGTGACTGCTCATCTCCACACTGCATTAGCTGCTGCTGGCTGAGCCCCAGCGTGCCAGGTCCGGCACTGAGGAAGTCCTGCGTGGGAGGGGAGAGGGACGGGACAGCCAGCAGCTGGGGTCTTTGGGCCTGTCAGAAGCATCCGTGATGGGATGCATGCACAGGCCAGGGTCTGCGAGAGGGGTGTGGGAGGGAGCAGTGCTGAGCCCTCGGCAGCAGCAAGCAGCTGGGGTAGCGGGACTTGGGCTCATGGGCTTTGACTGGAACAGAGGCACTGCAGGGGCTGGGCTGCTTGGGGCTGAAGTGCTGTGGAGTGGGGACTGCTGGCATCCCTGGGCAGCACAGCCACTGTGGGAGAGTGGCTGCTGGGTCTGCAGGACATCTCCTGCCTGTCCTCTGCCCTGGCAGGTACTGCTGTGGCAGCCTGAGAATGGCAGGAGCGGGAATATGATGTTACTGGGGCACATGCAGCATGATGTCATGGGCTGCTGTGATGTCACCATGTTGTCACTGTTCTGGGGTGCCTTTGGGGTGTGATGAGGCCCCTGCTGCGTGATGTCGTGCAATGTCATAGCGGTGCTGGAGGTGGCTGCGGCCCGGGATGGGATGTTGCTGCAGTGGTGGAGCATGACATCACTGGGGTGCGTGGTGTGGTGGGTGGCAATGTCATGGTGGCATGCAGGACGGGGTGGCTGCACAGAGAGCCAGCTCCCACCCTCCCCATGATGTGGGCCAAGGGCTGGGGATGTGCATGCAGGTACAGGAGGAGCCCTGGGGACAGCATCTCCCCACCTGCGGTGAGGGGTCTGGGGCACAACCCCCTGCCTGCCCCATGCCTCCCTTCCCTGTCCCATCCAACCCTCCTTGCAGGGCATTGCCAGCTGCAGCCATGTGTGGGGACAGATGAGCCCTAGATGCTGCATCCCTGCTGTGGGGCCAGCACCCTGTCCCTGCACTGCCTGGCTGCACCCTGCCTGGGTGCCTGTGGCACCCCTTGCCTTGCTCCCATCCTCCTGCTGCCTCTACCCCTGCCTGGCACCTTGGCTTTGTGTCACCAGGCTTAGCTATGCTGAGCAGGCACCCTGGGGTGACCACAGCTCCTGGGCTGACCTTGCCACCAGATGCCACAACACAAGCCAGGACTCTGCTGGGACAAGACAGGCTGAGCTCTGCCCTGCGTAGCAGCAGGACCCCATAGCCTCAAACCTCAGGTGAAAACCTTCATGCTGGGGCCTCAGTGCTATCAGAAGCACACTGGGAACCATGAAGCCTTTCCCATCCACCATGCAGAGCCTGGGCATCCATCCCTTCCCAAAATGGCCTGGCTCTGGGCCATGTGTCCCTTCCCCATGGCACCAAGCACCGGATCTGCTGGGAAAAGCCTTTTGTCTCCAATCAGGAACATTGTTTCCTCCTGGAAAGGCTCCATCCAGCCTGGAAGGATTTCGGCTGCAGCTGGATGGGGCAGGAGAGAACCTGGGGAATGGGCCAAGCTGCGGGGAGCAGGGGCTGGAGGAGAGGCTGAGCAGGGAGAGCCCTGCCAGTGGCCCAGGGGCAGCCACCCATTGCCTAGCTGTGGCCAAGGGTGAGGGGGCACTGCTCTGCATTGGCAGGGGGCTTGCATGGCAGCCCTGCACCCATATGTCCACGCTTGCTTTGGTGAGCCCAGTGTGGGGCTGTGGCAAAGGCTCCCCCTCTCTCGCTGCCTGGCACTGCAGAGTGACATCCAGGGACTGTCCTATCCCTGTGCAACCCAATGAAACCCTGTTCCCATCACGTGTGCCTTGCATGGGGCACCTGCACCAGCAAAAGACCCAGGCTCCTGCCCCTGGAGAGCTGCCCCAGACAGGACGGCAGGGTGATGGGAACAGTGCCTGAACTCTGGCTGGGTGGTGGAGAGCACAGTGCCAGAGGGGGGCTGGCTGCGCCTGAGTCTGTGCAAGGATGTGGGTCAGGCCAGGGAGGGGATGGGAGCAGCACAGAGTAGAGCTGGGGACCCCCCCACACCCCTGCAGCTGGGCCTGGGGAAGGGAAGGGGCACAGGGTCTGTGCGGTGGGATGCAGGGCTCTGGGTGTGCTGGGCAGCGGGGCTCAAGGTCTCCTCTGCAGCTGGAGGACAGCCCCTTCCTGCCCAGCCAGGTGGGCAAAAAGCTGTTTACTTGTGGTGGGGCAATCCTGGCCCCCAAAGACCCTTGGGACCATTCCCATGCCCAGGGGAGGCAGCAGCAGGCTGCTCCCGCAGCCCAGTGGGCCTGCCAGGATCTAAGCCATTGGGCACCTTCCCCTCTCCAAGCTGGGCACATGTGGCACCATGCAGCTGCCACAGCTTCCTTTGCTTGCTGAGAGGGTCCACAGCATGGGGACCAGCTGGCAGTGGGGCCATTTTCCCCTGTCCCCATGCCAGTGCTGGGGGCTGTTCCTGGCTCCCTGGGAAGTGGGAGCAGCCCTGCCCGGGGGGATGGCACGGCCACGTGGAGCAGTATCCCCTGCCTTGGTGGCTGGGTGCCCCAGCCATCCCTCCAGGCTGCAAGAGTGGGACAGGCTGCTCTTGCTCCCAGCTGGAGTGCCGGCATGTGGGTTTGTGCCCACAGCCCAGGGACACACTGTTTGCTGCTGGGCTTTTCCCATCTGGAGGGGACTTCCTGGCCTGTGGCAAGGGCTGGCTGTCCTGAGTGCCACCTTGCTCGTCACCCATGCTACAGCCAGGTCAGAGCCAGCTCCAAAACCTCCGCAGCCTTGCCAGCAGTGCTGGCAGACACTGTCCTCCGCAGTCCAGGTTAATTGAGCCTCTCATCCCAGTCTCCTGTTCCTCCCAGCATCTCCTTCCCGTGACCACATCCCTGTGCAGACACCTTCCCCGGCCAGTCTGGGAGGAGCTCACCCCAGAGTCCCTGGGAGAAACAGCCCCATCAGGGTGGGGAAACTGAGGCACACAGGAGTCACCTGGCAGGGTATTCCCATGTTCTCGCCATGGACTCTCTGGCTCTGGAGGACAAGCTGGAGAGGGGATGAGCTCCCCAGCCAGGCAGCTGCCTGCTTCCTCTGGCCCTGCCAAGGGTGCAATGATTGGCATCCTGACTTGCCAGGAGCTTGGGTGCCGGCAGCCCCTTGGGGCAGGGCGAGCTGGGGCTGAGCCCAGCTTCGTCAGCACCCTGCAGCCCTCCTGCTACCTCCTGGGTCCCTCCCATGGGATGGGCTCCCATGGCCCTGCTCCTGCTCAGCCCTGGCTCCCAGCTCACTGGGGTATGGTCCTGTCCCAAGGAAGCCTCGAGGGTGAGCTGCAACCGGGAGGGTCTGTGCATGGGCATGCCAGAGCTGTGGCAGTGCCCAAGGGTCTCGGGGCTGGTGGGGTGGTACAGGCTGGGGTGGGTGACAAGGGGTGGAAAGAGAGTGTGCAAGGGCACTGCGGGTTCTCAGGCACCTTGGGGTCCTTGCTGGCTCGTGAAGCCACCTCCTCCTGGAGCTGATGGGCTGCAGGTCTCTCCCAGGTGCCCAGGATGCTGGCACTGTGCCTGCTGTCCCTGGCCTGGCTCAGCGAGGGCTCCCAGCGCAGCGAGCCCATGTTTGCAGCCGTCACCCACCACCTCCTCCCACCTGACTACGACAACAACCCCACACAGCTCAACTATGGTGTGGCCGTCACTGACCTGGATGCCGATGGTGACTTCGAGATCGTGGTGGCAGGGTGAGTGGTGCACCCAGCACCTCTGTGGCAGTGGGACCTGGTGGCCCTGCAGGGCCAGAAGCCCCTCGCTCCTCCGTGGGCATGTGGCCAGCTGGGGGTTGTGCACGAGGGTGGTGGTCTGCATGCACCCACTCGTGTATGTGTGTGTGCACGCACATAGGGTGTTGATGCCAGCTGGGTGCCTGCATGGGACCATGTGGGTGCCCCTGTCCTGGCCCTGGGGCCAGGTCCCCCCTCTGCGGGGTGGTGGCAGCTGCCCAGCGGCTGGGGTCCACCCCGCAGTGCAGAGCCAGCGTGTCCCCAAGCCGGCTCAGCTCCACTGACAGGACTCAGCGCTCTCCGGAGATTCGGTTAATTGGCTGGAGTTTTTTTATAGCCCTTTATTGGAGTGATGGCTCGGAAGGGCTGGCAGGAGCCGGGGAGGCAGGGAGCCGTGTGCTGCGCTGCCAGCGCCCAAGTGGGGCTGGGCACAGAGCAGCTGCTGCCAGTGGGTCTGGCCCTGGCCGGGGACAGCGGGGACCATGGCGCAGGCTCTGTGTGTGTGTGTGTTGGCACGGCTGCGAGCAGCCGGCACAGCATGTCTGTGTACGTCTGTGTACACACCACCGTGCTCACCTCTGAGGGAGGAGGCTTGCACATGCAGGTGTGCTCACCTGGAGGGATCCCCTCACCCCCACCGTGGGACTGCGAGAGCTGGGGGCACCATGGTGGCAGGCAGAGTCTGGCCCTGCCACTGCTCTGAGCATCACCTTGGGGCAGCAAACCATGGGCAGCACTGGGGACCCCGTGGGGGGCCCGGGTCACCACTCCCAGGCGGGCTGTGCCAAGCAGCCAGGCAGGGTTTTGTAAGTGCCCACGGTGCCCGTTGTATAACTTGTTTACTGGTGCACCGGGCAGGAGCAGGCGGGGAGGCGGTGGGGCGCACCGTGCCGAGAGGATTTGCATGCAGATTTGTCTGGCCTCGGAAAGGGCTGCAAGCAGGGACCTGTGCCCCATCCTGCCCCACTGGCTGCCCGGACCCTGCCCCTGTCCTGGCATCACCCTGGGGTACCCAGGCCAGGTAGACGTGGGGTGCCTGACACAGGCTGGAACAGGTCCAGGCTGAGCCCTCCCTATGGGCAGCTGGGAGTCAGCCCCACATTCAGGTGCTGAGGGCAGCCCAGTGTCCCTGGCCTCCATGGACCACGCAGGTCTCTGCTGTGCCCATCATGGGGAAAACCCGGTGTCACATCCAGTGTCCCCCCAGGGATGGGACGGGGGCTTTCATCCTGTCCCCAGGCTGCGGGGAGCCATTGCCCCTGCTCACACCTGCAGGTACAATGGCCCCAACCTGGTGCTCAAGTACGACAAGGCGCGGGGGCGGCTGGTGAACGTGGCGGAGGATGAGCGGGGCTCCCCGTACTATGCGCTGCGGGACCGGCAGGGCAACGCCATCGGCGTGACCGCCTGCGACATCGATGGGGACGGCCGCGAGGAGATCTACTTCCTCAACACCAACAACGCCTTCTCCGGTGAGCCCTGCCGGCTGCCGAGCCCCGGGCAGGGGGGCAGCTCCCGGCATGGCTGCCTGCGACCTTCGGCATGTGAGGGATGTGTGCGGGCTGGAGTTAATTTCTCAGTTGAGTGGCTCCATTGATTGATGGCAGTGCGGGCGGGACGCCGAGCCCAGCCAGCCGCCGAGTCAGCACTTGCAGCTGCCCACCGCCCTCCCGGTGGCACCCCGAGCAGGACGGCAGCTTCCCCACCACCCCTGGGGCTGCCCTGCCACAGGGACCCTGCACAGCAAATCCCAGCTGTGCCCTGCAGCAGCTGTGCCCCTCCATGCCATGGCTTTCCTGTGCCCGCTGGACCAAGCCAGGTCTAATCCTGCCCTGCCTGGTGCTGTCCCACCTACTGGGATGTCTGTCCTGGGGCGGAGACCTCTGTGCCCCAGCCTGGCACCAGGCATCCCCGGAGCTCCCTGGGTCAGTGCTCCAGCCCAGCTCTGCCCCATGTCCCTGTCCCACAGCCCTGACCTCCAGGCAGTGGATCTGTCTTCCCGATGCTCCTAATTACCCAGGCTGGTGGTGGCCGCCAGCACACCTGTCCCTAAATCAGGCGCTGCCATCGGCGCTGTCACGGGCAGCGCGGCTCGCTGCCTGTGCCTGGCACCGAATCGATTTTTTTACCTTCCCAGGGATGATCTATGGAGCTGTGCCCCATTGGGACACATTTTACCGTAATGAGTTGATTCTTCTGCGTGTCTCCTGGTGGCCCTTAAGGGTCATGAGGGCTCTTGCAGGGGCAGCCTGGTGCTGTGGGACTGTAGGGGACAGAGCAGGGGTTCGGGATGTCCCTTCTCCAGCCTCCCCATGCCACAGGGCACCCTTCTTGGGAGGAGGTGGGATGCTCCAGCCCCCTGATCCATGCCCCCCCCCCGCCAGGCATGGCCACCTACACAGACAAGCTCTTCAAGCTCCGCAACGGGCGCTGGGAGGACCTCCTGAGTGACGAGGTGAACCGGGATGTGGCCAGCCGCTTTGCCGGGCGCTCCGTTGCCTGTGTGGACCGGACGGTGAGCAGGCAGGGCACGGTGAGCAGGGGGCATCTCTGCTCCCTTCCCACCCCCTGTGCCCCTCCAGCCCTCCCCTGCAGGGTCCCGGGGGACCTCTCCCCTCACCTGGGCACCAGCCCCATCCCACCCCCCACTGGGGCCAGGGGTGCTCCCTTAGCAGCCCATGGCTGTCAGGGCTGGCAGCCCCCCCGGCCGTGGGGACTGCGGGCGCCTGTCCACACGGTTGCCGCCAGCTGATAAACGTGCCTGTCGAGGTGATTTATGTTCCTGTCACCTGCTCTTTCTTCTTCCTCCTCCCCCAGCGGTTTGTTTCCAAATGATTATCACTAAATCAAGGTCCAGCTGCTGCACGGGACAAGGGGGGTGATGGCGGTGGGGGGGACCTGGCACACCCGGGATGCTGGGGGAGCAGGGTGCCCCGTGCCAGCACCTTGAGCCTGGGGACTGCAGAGGTCCTGGAGGCAATGCAGCACATCCCCACTCTTGGGGTGCTTTTCACCATGGGCTTTGCCGAGCCCTTGCTTGGCACATGGTAGCGGTGCCATGAGAGCATCCAGCTCCATGGCAGGGATCTTGTGGTCCCTGTGGAGTTGCGTTTTGGGTGGGTGGGTGCTGAGGAGGTGCCGCCGGCCGCAGGGCTCCGGCAGGTACTCCATCTACATCGCCAACTACGCCAGCGGCAACGTGGGCCCCCACGCCCTGATCGAGATGGACGTGGCTGCCAGTGACCCTGCCCGCGGCGTCGTGGTGCTGGTGGACGTGGCCGCCCAGGCTGGCGTCAGCAAGTACACAGGTACCCGGCTGCTGCGGCCCCGCGGGGGGGACGGGGCACTGCTGTGCACGGTGAGCGTGGGACCCCATTGCAGGCAGGGAAGCGCAGGCAGCGCCGCGTGCCACGCGTTAGGCTGCCTGATTGCCCCATCTAGTGGTAGCCCCACGGCCCGTGGAAGGGACCAGGGCCACGGGATGCTCACCCAGGACCTGCGTGCCCACCATCGCCCTGGCCGGCAGCCAGGCTGATCCCTCCGGCGCCCGCAGCACCTGCAGGGCTGGCAGCGGGGCACGGGGACGTGGGCACACGAGCGGGGCAGCGGGGAGCGTGCCAGCCTGCGCCCCACGCTGCCCCACCGCCGCGGGGACCGCTGCTGTGCCCCGTCTCCCCAGCGGTAAATTGTCACTAATTAGGAGTGGTGTCACCATGGTGATGGCAGTGATTAGGGTTGGGAGTGACACAAGCGGCTGCCAGGCCCAATTAGCTCCTGATGAGAGGGATTGAAGGTGGGAGGTGGGCGAGGAGGGGACACCGGGGGGTCCTGGGAGCACCAGGTGGGCAGCACCCAGGGGGCATGGGGGGCATGAACTCCCCTGGGTCAGGACGGCAGCTGTGCCCTCACCCCCGCACTGCTGTCCCCAGGGGGCCGTGGGGTGGCTGTGGGCCCCATCCTGAGTGACAGCGCCTCCGACATATTCTGCGGTAACGAGAACAGCCCCAATTTCCTCTTCCACAACCGGGGGGATGGGACGTACCGGGACGTGGCAGCTGCCGTGGGTGAGTAGAGGGAGCTGGGGGAGCTCCCAGGCATCAAGGACCTCAGGGCAGGGCTGGCTCTGCCTGCCCCTGCCTGCACGGACTGGTTGAGTGCAGGGTGGAGGGGCAGCCCTGGGGATCCAGAGCCCCGCTGACCACCGGGGGTGGCCGAGGTGCACCAGGGATGCAGCCCTGCGCAGGGATGACTGGTCTGGGGACTGTGGGGCACGTCCCGGGAGGCATCCTGGGGAGACAAAGGTAGGGAGGGGGTCCCGTTTTCCCCTGTCCCCTTGCGGCTCCCCAGGGCTGGATGACCCCCACCAGCATGGGCGCGGCGTGGCACTGGCTGACTTCAACCGTGACGGCCGGGTGGACATCGTCTACGGCAACTGGAATGGGCCGCACCGCCTCTACCTGCAGAGCGGGGCCCCTGGGCGCATCCGATTCCGGGTGAGGGCTGGGGCCGGGAACCCCTGGGATACCCCCACTGCCAGCTTTGCCGCTGAGCCTCCTTGGCTNGGGGGGGGGCAGATTCACCCTGATTTGGCTTTGAGCCCCAGTTCCCAGCGAGGAGGGGACCCCAAGCACCAAAGTGGGACCCAGTGTCCCGCTCCTTGTGCCCGTTGTCACCCCATGCCCATCCCTCGCACAGGACATTGCCACCCCCAAGTTCTCCATGCCATCCCCTGTCCGCACTGTCATCGCAGCTGACTTTGACAACGACCAGGAGCTGGAAGTTTTCTTCAACAACATTGCTTACCGCGGCTCCTCTGCCAACCGCCTCTTCCGGTAGGAGCCCGGGGGGCCGGTGCAGCCTGCACCCCGCTCTGGGGGGTCGAGCAGCCCTCGTGGCACAGCCAGGCTCATGGGGCTCCTCTCCAGCAGTGCCACTGCTTGGGCTCAGTTAATAAAAGGCGCCGTGACTGAGCCCTTCCCGGCGTCATTACCAGCTGCTGCGATCATGCCTGCAGCAGCCCCCGGGGTCCCCGGCACCACTGGTTAGCAGCCGCGTGGAAGCTTGTTCGTGGCTCCTGTTAATTGTGGCGGTCAATTTCTCATTACTGCTGTGCGGCACCTCCTCGCCTGGCATGTGGAGCTGGTTGTCCACCCGGTGTCATGGGTGGATGGAGGGCAGTGGGGTGGCAGGGAGCCCCTGGGGGCAGTCTCTGGTCCCAGAGGGATGCAGCAGTGTTTGGAGATTGTGTTGCTGCTTCACAATTCAGACCCACAAGAGCCAGGCTCTCATGACATCCCTGTCACCCTGCATGGAGCAGGGGTGTGAGGTGCTAACAGGCAGGGGCCAGCCCCGTCCCCCATCCACCCTGCACAGCCACTGGGGCTGTCGCCTCTCTGCCATGCTGCTGCGGGAGGGGACAGGCACTTCCCGGGAAGGTGCTGGGGACTGCAGGGGCTGGCACTAACGTCCTGTCTGTGCTCGGCAGGCTCATCCGCAGGGAGCACTCAGACCCCATCGTGGAAGAGCTGAATCCAGGGGATGCACTGGAGCCCGAGGGACGGGGCACGGGTGGGTTCCCTTGGCCCTGGCAGTGGGGGCCCATGCTGGGGGTGTGCCACAGCACCGCCTGGCACCCTCTGTGCTGGGGGATGCCACATGCCTGGCTGGTCACCTGCCTGCTCCCCACCAGCATCCCAGAACCCCCATCACCCAGGAGTGGCCCCATGCTTTCTCCCTCCACCCGTACCCAGCCAACGGTGCCGTCTCCAGTTGTTCCCCAGGGCTTCAGTCTTGGGGGGCTCCTTCCTGGGTGCCCACTGTTCAAAGCCAGCCTCTGCATTTGGGAGGGGGCCAGGCAGCCTCCTGTGTCCCACAGCCCCCCAGGCACTGCCTGTCCCTTCCACTGCCTGGGGAGCTGACCCACCTGCCTGCAGGGTGCCACCCATACAGGGACCCTTACTCCTGCACTGGGGTCGCCCCATCTTCCCTATTGCCCCTGCGTTGCCGGGAGTGCTGCTGCCGGTTGTGGGAGCCCACACCACAGCAGGGTGTGGTGCTGGGAGATGTGGGGCTGGGCCCCAAGCATGACATGATCCTGTCCTTGCAGGGGGTGCAGTGACGGATTTTGATGGCGATGGGATGCTGGACCTCATCCTGTCCCACGGCGAGTCCATGGCACAGCCGATCTCCATCTTCAAGGGCACCCAGGTGAGTCAAGCAGGGGGTCCTCACGTTGTCCCCATCCTTTCCGCCTCTCCTTGCCCAGTCTCTGCTCCCTCCTCCCTTGCAGGGCACCAGCAACAACTGGCTGCGCGTCATCCCCCGTACCCGCTTTGGGGCCTTTGCGCGGGGGGCCAAAGTGGTGCTGTTCACGCGGCGTAGCGGGGCCCACCTGCGTATCATCGACGGCGGATCGGGGTACCTCTGCGAGATGGAGCCCGTGGCGCACTTTGGACTGGGTGAGCCGGGGGGGCAAGTGGCTGCCTCCACCCCCAGTCTTCCTGGCATCTGCTGGGCAGGGGCCACCTCTGCTGCCCCGGTGCCCTATAGCATGGTAGTCATCTATGCCCATCACCCTGGGCACGGTGGGCTCCAGGGGAGGCTGCAAGCAGGGTGCCCAGCCACTGCAGCCCTGCTGGAAGGGGCAGCTGTCCCCTTCCCTACACCCTGCCTGCTGCTTTCCCAGGCACCAGGGCTTTCCCTGCCCATTAACCCTCCCCTGGCTCAGCACAGCCGGCAGGCTGCCTGCAGGGGTGTCTATGCCCGCTGGCAGGGCATCCCGTTGTCCCCATGTGCAATGGGGGCTGCTTCCCTGCTGCATGGTCTGTCAGCACGGGTACTTGGGGCCCGGCTCAGGGAGCAAGGGGAGGCTTTGCCCCTTCATCCCTACCACCCCCCTGGCCTCCTTTCAGCCCCTGCCTGCCCCGGAGACCCCCACTCTGATGGGCTGCCCGCCTGCAGGGCAGGATGAAGCCAGCAGCCTGGAGGTCACCTGGCCAGATGGCCGCGTTGTGGCACGAGCCCTGGCCAGCAGTGAGATCAACTCTGTCCTGGAGGTCCCCTACCCCCTGGATGTGGAGGAGCCACTCATGCCTGCCCTGCTGGAGGTGAGGGCCAGGCGTGGGCGCAGGGCGGGAGGCAGGAACGAGGGGCTGAGCTCTGCTGGCTCGGTGGCTGCCCAGGGCTGATTCCTCCCCATCCCGGCGGTCTCTGCTTCTCCCCAAATGCAGTGCGGGCAGGGATTCTCCCAGCACGAGAATGGACGCTGTGTAGGTGAGTGGCTGCTGGGGACACAGGTGTGCCTCACCGGGGATGCTGCAGCACGGCCCCACGGGGGGCACGAGGGCAGCACCCTGCTACAGGGAGGTGGCAGCCAGAGAGGCAGCTGGGCATGCAGGCAGGGCTGCCGCATGGCTCAGTGTGGGGTACGGCTGCCTGCCCAGCACATGGCTTGGGAATGGGGGCAGCAGCACGGCTCTAGAGGGGGGGCTGTGGTGTCACGAGGATGGGGGAGAGCGCTGTGCCGGGGGCAGGAGGCATGGCTGGCATGTGGCAGGCATTGCGCTAGAGCCACAAGCAATGGAGGGGCAGCAGGGATGCGGCAGGGTGGCCGTGCCGTGAGCCTCCTGGGCAGAGGCATAGCTTGTGCGTGGTTACATCTGGGGGGGTCATCCAGCATGTGCAGGGGGAACCGGAGCGGCCGTGGCCGGCAGCCCCAAGCTCCCAGCCCAGCCATCTCACACCGAGGCCCCTCTGCTTGCAGACACGGACGAGTGCACCAAGTTCCCCTTCGTCTGCCCCCGGGACAAGCCTGTCTGCATCAACACCTACGGGGGGTACCGCTGCCGCAGCAACAAGCGCTGCAGCCGGGGCTTCGAGCCCAACGAGGACGGCACAGCTTGCGTGGGTGAGTGATGGCTGGGACACCCTGACCCCATGCCACTGCAGCCTGGCCAAGCCAGTGGGCAGCAGCCCCAAAGCACCACCTTGGGCTGCTCTTGCACCCCTGCCACAGGCCTGGCCACATCCTGTAAGCTGCCGGGTGGCTGCCCAGCCACCTGCACCCCGGCTCCATATCTGTTCATCCTGCGCCTCCTGCTGAGCCGCCACTGACTCCCCTTCTCTCTTTCTCTCTCTTTCTCTCTCTTGTTCCTTCTCTCCTTCTCTGTGCAGCTCAAGTGGCCTTTTTTGGGGGATACCCCTCTGCCGGGAGCTGGCCTGGGTCCCCCCACCATGCCCTCCTCCCACTAGTCCTCGGACTCTGCCTTTGCCTCTATGCACTTTAACCCCTGTCCGTAACATGCCAGAGCAGCCTTGGCGGAAGGACTGGCCGGCCTCTGCCTGTCTCTCTTTTCCTCTCTTTCTCTCCATGTCGAACCGCCCTGGAAGTGCCCGCTGTGCCCTGCCGGGGCAGCCTGCGGTGGGACAGGCACGGACCCCGGCTGCCCCTTGCACCGTGTCTGGGAAAGCAGCCCCAGGGCAGCGCCCTTCACCGGCACCTCCCCGCCCCAGCGCTGCTCCGGCCACGCCGGCGCCTCCCGGGCGGTCGCTTGCTCCGTCGCCTCGATACCGTACCATGTGCCTGCTGGTTTGGCCTGCGACGTGTGTGCTTCGCCTGCCCCCTCCTCGCTGACGGGGACCCCCCTCCCCAGCCCTGGCAGAGGAGGGTCCTCCCGGCCCTGCAGGGGAAGGACCCTCCTGGTCTGTTTTTTAATGTATTGACCCCACTGTTTGGAGTCGGACCCTGCTCAGTCTTCCGGAGAACCCCCCCAATAAAATATATCCTGTCTATTACCCCGGCCCGCTGAGCTGTGCGGGGCAGGGCTGTGCCCATGCTTCTGCCCACCCTGCCCTGGGGCTGCATGGGAAGGGGGCTTGGGGCTGGGGGGCACCCCCAGCTCTCCCTGCCCCGGGGCCAGGAGCTAGCTGGAAGGGTGCACGGTGGCCCTGGGCAGCTCTGCCCCTGCCCATCCCTGCTCCCAGCCCTGGGAGCATGGCCAGATGTGCAGCACTGGAGGGGATGGGGTGCAGCAGGCAGCCCTGCCCACGCAGCAACAACAGGGCCATGCTGCCTTCCCACCGCGTGCTGTAACCCTGTGCCGCTCTCTTCCCCACAACCAGACATCGACGAGTGTGCCCAGGGCTTGCACAACTGCAGCCAGCTCTGCACCAACACCCCTGGGGCACATGCCTGCCACTGCCGCCCCGGCTTCCGCCCCCTTGATCCTGCTGCCAGCCAGTGCCTGGGTGAGTACCTGCAGGCAGCGGGGCTGGCAGCCCACGGTGCCCGCCCGCCTGCCACTGCCAGGCACAGCCGCGCTGCCCTGGGAGCAGGGACGCTGTTTCCTGGATGCCCTGTTGTGCTCACAGCCCCAAACCACTGGGGACTGTGGCTGTGCCAGGAGTTGATGGAGTGAGGAGGCATCTGCCACTGTACAGCCACGGGGACAAGTGGTGGCAGGACCACGGCTGCAGGCAGATGCCTTCGTGTCCCAGCTTCACGCAGCCCCAGAGCTGCCTCCCCCATCCTGTGCCCTGCCCGTGCCACATAAGCCCCATACCCTTGCCGCAGCTCTGACCCTCTCCCCTTCTTTTCCAGACATAGATGAGTGCCAGGCACAGCCTGGCCCCTGCGACCATATCTGCCATAACAGCCACGGCTCCTTCCACTGCCACTGCCGTCACGGCTTCTCCCTGGGCGCAGGTGGGCGCTGCCGGCGTGACTAGCCTGCCCTGGCACAGCCAGGTGCCCCCTGCTCGCCCCCAGCCCTGTGCCGGTTGCACCCAGTGCCAACTGAATAAACCCTTTCCTGCACTGTTTTCCCTGTGGGTCCCTGTCACTGGGGCCACTTGACTGCTACACGGGTCTGTCCCCATCCCCCATGGACTGCCCCATCCTCCCCCCTTATTTCCCCCATGCTCACCCTCCTTGTGGGGCTCCATGCACCCCAGTGTACTGGGGGATGCCCAGCCCAGCCTGTGCTGTGCCCCTCACTATCTCCCCGCTCCCCCCTCCGACGCAGGAGGACACAGGGCAGGCAGCAGGGGGTGAAGCGCGGGGTTTATTGAGGAAGGTCTCCATGCAGGGGGGCCCTAGCAGGAATGGTGGGGCCAGGGCCACCCCGCACACATGCCATAACAGAGCCAAAGGGAATCCCGCCGGGCAGGGTCCTCCCTCCAGGACCCCAGGAGAGCAACGCCGGCTCCATTCAGCCCTGCACCCAGGCAGGGACTCATCTCCTCGGGGTGCTGGATGTCACAGGGACCCTCCTATTCCCCCCCATCTGACCCTGGCCCATGAACTCCCACACCTTCCAGCTGGGCCCAGGTGCCCCTCGGGGTCCCCACTGCAGGCTAGGCTGAGAATTGGGGTGCTGGTGGCAGGCGCATGCAGGACACGTGGGCAGGGGAGGGCTCAGCAGCAGGAGAGGAAGGGTCCTGGTGGAGCTGCTCCACGGGGAACCCTCCCTGCGTTGGGGCAGGTCACGGGGCAGAGTGGGCAGAGGGCTGCCGGCAGCCAGGTGTGGGCAGGCTCTGCTGGGACTGGGCAGGGAGCCTGGCTTGCCCATGCCACAGCTCAGCCTTGGCTATGCTGAGCCACGCACAAGCCCAGGGCATGCGGTACAAGGGCAGGAGCCTGCCCAGCACTGCATCTCTCTGCCCTGGGCACAGGGCTCGGGGCTGGGGAGCTTTCTGGGTCTGACAGGGGATGGCACCGGGTTGGGCAGGGAGCAGAAGCAAATGCCCAGTGTCGTGGGCAGTGCCGGAGGATACTGCTGGCGAGGATGCTGTTGCCAGATGGGTCAGGGCATCTGGGCAGGGCTGGGGAGCAGCAACGGGCAGCGTGTGGGGCAGGGCTGGGGCAAATGCATGGCATCATCGTGCAGATGAAGCAGCACCAGGGCTCTGCCAGGTGCCCTGGGCAGTGGGCACACAGTGGCTGAGCCCACCCTGCAGCACCAAGAGCGGGACGCCCCAGGGAGGGTGTCCAGCAAGGGCTGGCAGTGCCTGTGGGCATGGGGCTAAGCTCCCCTCCTCTTAGCGCTGCCTGGGGCTTAGCCAGTCCCACTGCTCCCTGACGCATGGCATGCAGGGTGCTGCCAGCTGGGGCTGCCTGTGGCGGGGGAAGCTCCTTCGTTTGGGGCAGGGGCAGCAGCGCAGAGCACCCAGAGGGCTGCGGGAGCCCCTTGGCACCGGTTTGGCTCAGTGGGAAGCACCTGGGATGCCCCAGCACCAGCCCCTGCCTGCAGTGGGTCTGAGCAGGGGCAGAGCCGCTGTGGGGGACACAGAGCAGAGGGGTGTGGGCAGCCCCAGCGGGCAGCCCCCGGCCTCCCCCTCCCGCCCGCCCTGGGCTCAGAAGCGGGTGCTCTGGTAGTGCAGCCTGCGGAGCTNCCGCCGCCACCGCTGCTGCTGCTGGAGCTGCCACTGCTGGAGCTGCCGCTGCTGCACCGGTCCTCATAGATGGAGATCTCGATCTGGGCCCTGCTAAGGATCATCGGTGGGATGTGACAGCTGCAAATCCAACTGCCCAGCACCCAGTCCCTGTGTCCCCCCACCCCTCACCCTTGTCCTCCCCCCCAGCACCCCACTGCCCAGAGGATACGACCCTCATGCCACGCTCTAGAGGGTCAGTGAGCAGCAGCCCCCGCGGCGCATAGATCTTCTCATTCTGCTCCTGGATGTACTTGGAGATCTTCTTCAGGACCTGCCAGCACATGGAGGGACGCTCAGGGCCTGCCAGCCCTGATCTCCTCCCCTGCGAGCCCTGATGCCTGCTCTGGCCTCCAGCCCCCGCCTGCTCCCTGTGCCATCCCTGTACCCTCCGCCAGCCGTGCCCATCCCCAAGCCCTCCCCTGGACCCCAGCACCTTCTCGTAGTGCGTCTCCATGCAGAGGAAGATGAAATAGGCGGTGGCGCAGGCCAGACACCCCTCCAGGTACGAGCTGCCCCCAATCTTCTCTGCCTCGGCATAGAAGCCATTAAGGGTTTTCACAGTTTCCTCGAAGAGCTGCCGCTCGATCTAGAGCAGAAAGCGGGATGAAGATGAGTCTGGCCAGAGGCTGACCCCCTGAGCTGCCCTGTTGTGGGGACTTGTGGAGCACTTAACCCTCTCCTCCCTGCCCAGCTGATGCCTCAGCTCCCTGGCCCCTGCCCACTGCCCGCCCATGCCAAGACCTGCTGAGCCTGCAGCCCTTCACCGGAGCCTCCTGGTCCCCAGGAGCACCCAAGCCCTTGCACACTGGGCAAGGTGGCTGTGATGGCATGCACCCAGCAGCATGGGCTGGCCCAAGGCCATACAATAACCTATGGGGGCCCCATGACTTCAGACCCCTCTCCCGCCTGAGCCCCCATAGGGCACCAACATAGAGCACCCCCCACCCTGTTGGCCTGCCAGGCTCCCTACCCGGCTCTCCAGCTCAGGGGGGAACTTCGTCTGGAACTGGCACGTGGTCCCATCGCTGTAATCCCGCTGCACGAAGACCTTAGTGGCCAGGGACGCGCTGCGCCGCAGCTCCTGCAGGCTGTGCACCTGGAGGGCGGTGGGGTGAGCTGGGGGGCCACAGCCATGGGGTGACGGGCATCCCTGCTGGGGGCTGGGGACTCTGGGAGTAATGCCATTCCCCCAGCGTCAGGGCATGGGAGCTGCAGGCTCGCACACCCCAAGGCAGGGAGCCCCCGGCACGGGCTGTGTCATGCCATGAGCACAGCTCGGCACAGGAGGTGTGAGGCCAGGGGTGAGGTGAGGATGGCAGCAAGGGGAGGATGTCGTGGCAGCCCCCTGCTCGGAGCGTGGGCGAGTGCCTGTGCTCCCTGCCCTGGGCTGGTGCCTGGCCTCGCCTGCACCGGCTGCTGCACACTCGGGTGTGTGTCCTGGGTGGGCCGTGGCCCAGGGAGGGGACAGCCCTCTGTCCCCAGCAGCGCCCCAGCATGCAGCCGCCCCAGCAGCTCCCAGGCAGGAGGAGGGAAGTGAGCAGAGCAGGAGCAGGGGGCCGGGCAGCGGGTCTGCAGCGGCAGCACAGCGGGTGGGCAGGCTGCAGCGGGGTGGCTGCACAGAATGGATCGGCAGCCCTGGTGTTGGCAGGCGCTCGGCCCAGCCCCGCCAGTGCTGGCACCCCCCGCGGTACAAGGGCCCAGGCCAGCCCCCTGGGCTCCATGCCACTGGGCAGCTGTGGGGGGCTGGAGAGGAGGAAGGGAGAATGGAGGGGCCAGGCTGTGCCAAGGGCGGCTGTCAGAGCCCTCCCTGTACTTCCCCGTGGGTGACATGGGGCCACCTCCTGCTGTGTGCCCCACAGACCCTCTGCCCCATCTCGGGTCCCACCCATGGCACCTGGGAGAGGGACACCCAGCCCCACAGCCTCCCCTCCTCCTGGGGCATCGCACCCCAGACCCACGCTGCTCCCTCCAACAAGGGCACCCCGCATCCCCCACCCCTCCAGGCACCCCACATGCACACTGGCCTTTCTGTGCACACAGACCTCCCAGCCCCCAGCCCCACACTGACCCACTCTCCAGTGCACCCCACGCGGAAC
>VYZW01050289.1:2911-16083 GCA_013401315.1 Balaeniceps rex
AGAGTGGTTTCTTCAAAACAGATACAAGTCATTTGTGGTTTGCTTAAATAAATTTGCACAGCTGGAACTGTGTAATACTCAATTCTCTGTGTGGGAGTCTGAATGTCCATCTTCAGAGAACAAATGAATTACCAGGGTGGGATTTGAGGAGAAAGTGGATAGGCAGAGCAAGAGTTTAAGAGTTACACCTGCTTGCCTCCCAGACACCCACAAGAGGATCGCTAATTCTTTCCCTCCCTTCAGGAAGTCCAGAGTGCCCAAAAGAGCCCAAGGCATAGTGCCACTCCACTAAAGAGTGAACGAGGCCAACTTGAATTGCAGCCTCTACACAATCTTGAGACATGAATCTCTAAAACGAGAAGCTAAAATAGAGAAGTTGGGCAAGTACCACTCCGTTCTCAAGAAAAAAAAAAAGACAGAAAACCCAAACATGCTGAATGTAAATAAAATAATTTTAATCTTCTTTTCCTTTGGAGTAAGCTGGGAAAGTCTGATCGCTCAGGTTAGGCTGGCTTGTGACTGGAAGACCAGTATCAAATTGCTGGTTAGGGAAAAAAAACCCAAAACAACTGACATTGCTCTGGTCTAGGTTGAAAGTGGAACATCAAGGACAGACTTTATAGCCATGCTGTTGTAAGTTGCTCTTCGGTATACACAGACCTTAGTTGACTTAGTGGGGGCAATAGCAATACCAGATTGACTTGCAATTTCACTTTAACTTGTTTATATTAAATGCATGTGCAAAACTATTCTACAGAGGAAATGAGTGTTTGCTCTGCCCATGTTCCAAGCAAGACAGATGGAAATCAGTTCTGGCCCAGAAGCCACGTAGCACTGAGCACAACCCTTTGTTTGACAGAACGTGTCCTGCAATTAGAGTCAACTTCAGTAGTTTCTACGATAGGAAACTTGGCTTCTGACCCTAATTGCACAGGACATAACCGTTTTGGCTCAAGGTTAAAGTACTATGGAGAAGAGACTGACCTCCAAAAGAGCATCACAGTAAAGGCTGGCAACAGGCCAGTGAAAGCTTAAATGCTTGGAGACCAACATGTGATTACTGGGGAATGTGAGCTATTCTCAAGCACTTCCTATTTCTCTGCAACAATGGCAATATATAAACCTTTACGCAACACAGGAACATACCTTTCTTTGTTATTTTTAAGATACACATATCAAACTATTAAGCTTGTCTTACCATTGCTTGTAAATAACCATTACTTGTCTTACAGCAACTGAACAATGACAACTGTGTTCTGCATTGCTAACAGGCATCTCACAAATGCACAGGATACTGTCACACTGAAAGCAGAATTTGGTGCTTAGCTTCCCCATTCCTTTCCAGTTAACAAAATTGCGTGTCTGGTTCCTCTGCAGTCAGTTTTACTTTAAAATTCAGCTGCAATCCTACTGTGTCCACTGAGGATCTATTTTTGGAACAGTCAAATATTCCTTACTGCTCTACTGCTCCACGCTTAAGTCTCACTTTTATGAGTCCTACAGTTGGTATTTATCACTTTTTTGGTCTTAGAATCACAGACACTTTCAATAAGCAGGTCTGTTAAAATATGTTTAACGTCTGGAATATGTTAGGGTATTTTAAATAAAATTATTACTGTGTAGACAAAATGTAATTTATGAGTGGGGGAGGAAAGGATGACTACAGCATTGCTACAGTATAGGCTCAGAATTCCTCATTAAACCATTGTCTGAAAGGTTAAAGACTTGTACTACCACAAAAAACAAAGACTCCTGATCTCCATCCAGATCAACCCCCCCACCACATGAAGGTTCAGTGAAACAGGTTTGACTTCATTGTCTCAGGCTGCACCCACCAGGTTTTAATTTGGCCCAGAGGCAATTGGCCTCTAAGCACTGCAAGAGTGATTTTACTCTACCAAGAGTATAATCAGTACAGTAAAGAAAGCTTTGCCAAAAGGGCAAGAATTCAAGATAAGTGGCATGGCTTAACCTTAAAGGTCTCCATGTGGCTTTTGGAGAGTAAAACACCAGCTTCCAGGTACAAAGCAGCTGTACTCTATTAAGCAAACCAATTAAAATTTATTAAGTACATCAGTTAAATCTTGACCATTCACTAATGCCAATGGCATGTCATCAAAACGCAGCATGATAGGGTCTGGGGCTTGCAGACAATTTACCTCTTAAGCTAGGAAGTTAAATGTAACATTTGAAAAAAAAATCTTAACCTTACATACATGTCTGATGTATCAGGAGATGCCTCAAAAAGGTTAGAAATTGATGGTGGAAGATCAACAGTACAGAACAACAGTGGTTCCTCACATGGAATCATAAACTATAAAACAGACTAAGAGTCACCACCATGAAAAAGAATCATTTAAAGACTGAGGGAGGTATCTTACAGATCTAACAGGGCAAGCGGCACGTAGAATGCGAGTACGGTTTTACTGCCTCTTCCAACACAAGGAGCAGGTGGTGTGAAGCTGAGCAAGCAGGAGCCAGGCTCTAGATAAAGGATACATCTCTTGACAGAGCCTGTCATGAAGCACGAACTCCTGCTGGAAGGTGTCACAATAGAGTTCACTTGGCTCCAGAAAGGAATTGGGCAGGCACAAGAAAGCAACCACATGCGGTGCTATTATAGACAACGGGCACATTCTGGATCAGAAGGGCTGTCAAGATACATCGCTGTAGGATGAAAGAGTATCCCGAGAGAGTGCTCCCATATGTTTACATCATTCTTATCCTCTTCCCTAGAGACAGATACTGCCCTTGGCCACTCCCAGATACATAGCACACTAGCTAGATAGGCCTTATGGTGCAATTCAGTACTGTGGTTCTCATTTAGAGACAGAATACAAACCTTTTCCCCACATCCAAACACATCATTAAGATATCAATAACCAATACCACTGCTAGATGCATCATTGGCATGTTAAGGCGGTACAACTTCTGCACCCCTGAATCTGCTCCCCAATAAAATACAAACAGGATACCACCTAGCTTCAAAAAATAAACCAGTTAAAAAAAGAACAGTCAAGACTCCTTTGATTCTTCTCTAAAAAGCAATTAAAATTGTAGATTATAGATCATCAGTTCTTTGTTCTTTACCCTCCTTTACAGCAAAGAAAGGCAGACAAACAAAAGCAAGAATCAGTTTAGTCAATACAGAACAAAAAAGTTCAAGTGAAATTACTTTAAATCCTGTTCATTACAACATCAGTGGCTGCACCATGCAGACCATGAAACACTTCAATAGAAATAAGTAATTTCATAGAGCCATGAATTCAGTAATGAAGAATTTATCCATAGGCCAATGAATCGCACAGCAAAGAGAGTTTTGCAAATTAAGTAGTATAATTTACACACTGAATGAAATAGTCAGAAAAATGTCCTCTGGAAAGGATTCCGCTGACTGATGTTCCTGAACTGGACTTAATGTCTATGGCATTCACATTTTACACTAAATGAAGAGACACAATGCACTTGAGAAAGGAAGTGCTCTCATCAGGAAACTAACTGTTCCCCTTCTGTTGTGGCATAAACAAACATAAATGACACATTGCCATCCTGAACACCACCAGAGAAATATTCATTTTCACAAAATGAGATCTATTATTATCAAAGCAATACGATATAATATTACAGCAGCAGTAGGCAAGGCAGAAAGTTATCAGTCACAGAGAGGTTGCAATGTTAAGAGGTTTGCAATGTAGTGTTCAACTGTTACACAGATTGATCTGCATATATTCCAAAAAACACCTATACTCAAGTTTTGAGAACATAAATAACGTCAGAATGAAAACAGTTGTAATTATCCAACAAGGATTCCACAACATATATAACCCTACAGATTTAGATATTTAAATTAATAAATCTGACCATGACAAAGTCTTGAAATGCTAATTTAAGAGAACCCAAATGTATATACTTAAGAATTAAAACAGTTTAAATAAAAATTCATTTTCAATACAAAAGGGTGGCTTCTCTTTGCTCCCTCCCACGATCCCTCTGCTGTCACCAGAGTTAAAGCTGTTAAATTCCAAGAGCCCTGTGATATTTTTATTTTCAAATTTACTGATATATAGTCCCCAAACCTTCTTATCCTAAAGGAAAACCCAGGAGGAATCCAAGACAGAAAAATGTTCAAATCTGAAGTTTCATATATAAAACTGGCAAGAAAGCCAGCCAGTCAGCTCACATGCTACCCCAACAGATTATACAATACACCTTTTTTTTTTTTTTAATTTTCATTTTCCTAAGGTAAGGACAGATTCCCCTTTATGCCAGAGCAACTCACAGAATCCACAACTCCAAGCCATTAAGCACAATTTGCAAACACCTTGCACTGCTAAATAATACCAGGGCTGAAGACTGCTGAATCAAGTTTCTAATGGCCCCATCATTTACTGTTACAGCAACGGGCTTCAGCATTTTTCAAACTGCAGATCCCTAATTATTTCCCCATGGAATCAAGGGCTCCCGCAGTGCAACATGTACTGACGAATGCCCTGCTGACTTGCTCACTCCTTCTTGTGGCCAGCTGCCATCAGCTCACTAACAGTGCAGGAGGGGACAAGCACCTGCCCCCACAGGGGTGCTCATCAGCCTTCTGTGAGCCTGGTGAGGACATCAGGCTGACAAGGGTTTTTTGGGTTTTTTTCCAAGATAGCTTTTGACCAGCCTATCTCCCTAAACTGGCTTGCTGATGAACATGTCTTTGCAAAAAAGCAACAAGAGCAAGCTGGAACACCAACTCAGCTGTAACGGGAAACCACATATTCAGTTATGTTTCTCTGACCCTTAGAAGAGAGAGCCCATGAACCACAAGCTGAAAACCTCTGGACTCGGCAGAAATCAGTATTACTTGAGCAAGAGCAATGCAGAGAAAAGCCAAGACCTTGGGACCTGATTTCAAATTTTGATGGCTCATTGCTTGCTTGTACAACGCTGGCCCATGCTGCAGTGGAGCCCAGATGATGCCAGACAGCCCTTCCAGCACAGGCTCTCCAGCCATGTTGCCACCTTATCTTTCACCAGTATGAGTTCTTGGCACCTCAAACATCACTGACTGATTACAACTGAAACAAGCTGCATGCAAATCGACTGTGAGAAAGCCAAATTATTAAATTACCTGTAATAGGCCCTACTTCAGATTTTACCTGAGCTGCTAACCTGACCTGTCTTAACTATATCATAAAAATGAGATAAAGAGTTAATAATTCAGCTTAACAGCCTAGTTCTTCATTTAGAATATATACACAGTAATTTTAAACTACATGAAAAATTTGAAGACAAATTCACTTGGGAGAAAAGAAAATAGACCATTTAAGACTAACCTGTAATTAATTTTAACTTGAGCTAATTAACAGATCTCCTTGCAAATTCTCAGAAGAGTCACTCTATATTTAGAATGCAACAGTTTTAGGATCACATCACGACCCTCCTTCCAGAAACATACTGAACTCAAACAAAGTGCAAAGCAAAACCAATGTTGGTTATGAAAATCACAATGAACGCCCCTCAATTCTGTGTTCCAAAATCTGGACTCTGATTGAATGTGCTTTATGGAGAGTCCTCAGGGGCTGCTTCCAATTCCTCAGGCTCTCTTTCTACCCCCTCTTTCATGGTGTGCTTGTTTCCTAAAAGCACAGCAGCTGAAATATTCTGCTGTAAGACAGCAGTAAGAGCTCCACAGAAACAGGAAACACATATTGCTCACGCTGGAGGTGCACGTAGCCAGCCATACCAGACGGAAACACCGTATTCTACGTCTGCAGCCAACGTCACTGATCTCTAAGCAGCCTCTAGCTCCTCACTGGACATGTTTTTAGAATTAACAAAAAAAAATACACCATATCTCCTTCCCATAAGGTTTTGAAGGCTTTTACACATAGTTCTTAATGGCTAACCACACGTTAAATTACGGTCATGAAGTTCTACCTTTTCCAAATCATAACCGTAGTATCACGGGTGCCTAGGACTCCGCGGAATGTGTAAACCACTTCCTTTCTGCCAGATTCCCACGTGTTTAACTTTGAGATTTTTAACTTAAAGGCAACATCACTTGGCTGATCAACAGATCCTAGAGCAGCACTTCTCACCAGTCTCAGAGCTAAAACACCTGCAAAGGGTGAAAAGCTTGGAGTGCTTTCAGAACAAAGCAACAAGAACTGTTTTGATACACATTTTTCTTCTGTTGACACCTTTCAGAGTTTGACAGTAGTGGTGTTTTAGCTTTTAAAGTGTAAAAGACTTGTTAAAAAAAATGACTAAAAGCATTTGGTGAACAAGAGAACTGCAGCTGTCAGCTACAGTCAGGTCATGTGTTTCCCCACAAAAAACAGGAAACAGCTAGCCATGGAAATATCTAAGCAGGCCATGAAACAACACATAAATTGCACAGTAAGCAGGCTGCTAAGTCAATATTTTTCCCTAGTGCTCAACTTAACTCTTACATTTATTAACCACAGCTCATTCCAAATAAGTGGCCAAAAATTCATTTGTTCTTACAATATGTGCTAACACAAGAGACCATCAACAATGACATAAAACAGCAGTTAAACTGCAGACACTTAATATAAAATAAGAAAATCCATACAATGCGCTGTTCCACAGCAGTTTTACCAACGTATTTCCAACAGTAAATAAGCCTGAATTTTCAACAAAGACAGGAAGCAATGTAGATGAGAGTCTGGGAGTCATACAACCAAAGGGAAAACAGCTGAGCAGTTTCAGCAGTGGACACTCAGTTTGCTCCATTCCCCAGGCTTTAAGTATCCAAGACAAACCCTCAAGAAGGTGCACTGCATCAGGGGAACAAATTACTTCTCTATACATGTAAAGCTTACTTTGTGCTTTCAAAAGCACTTCAAGAACAGCTTCCTCTTTCTCATCAGCCTCTCAGCCCCTCTCCACATGATGTGTGGAAGGCACTTTTTCCAAGAAAAAGAAAATGAGACTAGAAGGAATAAAAATTGTAGGGATTTATGAGCAGGTGTGGCACTTCACTTGGTACACAGTTTGGGGTTTTTTTAAATTACATTTTAAAGTAATAACCTTTAAAATGAAAAGATGATGTACTGCCTGATCAGGAAACTCGTTACAATCTAGATCAAGGGATTATACTTTGATTTGTCAATCTGAAAAAAAACAGATAATTTTTTTCTAATCTACTGTATCATTGAAGCACATTTATGCCATCTACAATCTTATTACTTTCCTGTAATTTAGGAATACTTTAAATCATGAAGATTTATCTTAAACACTGTTTTTTTCAGATCTATAAAACCAAAGAAAGCCAAGTCAGCCTGTTGTCCAAAAGCAGCAAATTTGAACCATTAAGATTACCATATAATCAAAAGGGTACTTACACATGATACTTATTAAGAAAGATTCATGCTTTAGATATCCTATCAGAACAAATGAAAAACATGAGACCAATTTTTTTAAAGTATGTTGATGAGAATACATAGTTTGGAAGGAGGCAGTTTTCAGCCTCAAGGCAGTGCAAGATTAATTGCTATTTTTATTTTAAAATAAAAATCAAATGCCTTATTTCCACAACTCCAAGCTCCTGACATTGATGACTAGTTTACCTACAGACTTCTCTTCATTGTTTGGCACCAGTGGAAGCTGACAAATGCCAGGAACTTTAACAAAGTAGAAACATTATTTTAGGTATTCAAAAGACTGCAAAATACCTTTGAAAGTCTGTCTCCTGTCATAGGCAGATTTGAAAAATGTTAAGTTTTCAAAAAGCTGTAAATTCTTAAAATCTACGTTAATTTGACTAAACGTAGCAGGACAGGTTTAGAGCACACTTGCTGTGTTCAGTCATGTTACTATTCATATTTATTTCTGAAACTAAGTAATTTGTGGCTGTAAATAGGACATTTTCTAAAGGGGCTGAAGAGCAATACATTTTCCACAGAGCTTCCAGAAACTCAAAAAAACCCCTCTGGTCAATGGTTCAATTCAATATGTGTTTTTCAAAAATCTTACTTATTTTCCATTGGCATAAATTCCATGTTTGGAATGCCATAGTAGTTGACTATTCATTATTTAAATTTACTTTGGAAATTAAACTCAAGGGGAATTATCTAGTGCATGTCAGACTGAAAATGAGCTGTGGATCTCCAAAGTTAATTTTAGCCCCATGTGTGTTAAGAAAACTTCAAGATTCAAGTTCTTAACTGCCTTTTAACATTAAGAACTACTTATTTGGCAAAGCCCCTATATTACTTTAAATCCAAACCTCTTTCAAGCTAATATCAAAAATTGAATCTATAATCTTTAAAAGTTTTATAAAAGCAGCTTCTCAGTTTTCCTCCAGTATATTTAACCTTGGTAACTTGACAAGTGAGTCTAAGTAAAGAGTCATTTTTCCACATTTCAGCTGCTTCCAGCATTACGTAAACTTCAACATGAACAGGAAGAAAACCAAGGTGAAATTCTATTCAGTCTGATGAACAGCTGTGCAAGTTGGATGGTTTTTTTTTAAAATATATATACATACACACAGAGTTTTCAAGAAGTTGATTATGACAGATATGCCACAGAGCAGCCAGAAGTCATCATGTCAGCATTGGTAACCATTTGGTGAAAGCATATTGCCTGTGTTAGACACATGCCATGTCGGACTAAAATGTGATAATTTCTAGCCCATGATTCTAGAATCTTTTCAAGTTCGGGAGAGAGTTTCATTAAAAGATTTGCATCCAGTTCTTACTGTTTTCAAAGCGACTTAGATATTATCTGGAACCACACAATTCACCAGTAAAAGGAAATCTTCAGGGGAAGTAGCTTGTATTAGATTTTACACGGCCTGCCTTTAATGACAAAGGCAGGCAAGAAGCATGCAGCAGTGGATCTCCCAACTCTCTACCAACAACAGTACTTCACCGATTCTCTCGCAGACTTGAGAGATAAGGGGTCGTGCCTTGAAGTATATTATCACAGAGATACATTAGGGCTCAATAGATGATTTTTGGATTTCAGTGGAGGAGCATAAGAGAAACTTATTTTCAACACCAATTCAACTTAGAAAAAGAATTTTCGCTGCATCTATTTTAAAAGTCTTTGTATTATAATTGTCTGCAAAACACTTGTCAATCTTGGTTTAGATCAAAGTGGAATTAAATCCAGTTTTTTTGTCTTAATATAGCTGCACTCACCCTTCATAGAGAGAACAAAGTTCTCTCAAAACACACGAGAGCAGCATGAATGGAACGCTGATTGTACTTTATTCTCCCTCAAGTACCTCTTTGAAACCCAGAAAAGGAAAAAGTGGGCAAATAGGAAGTTTGTAGTGTAAATGACCCATTCGGCAAGTGGCATTCACTTGGTTGCTTGTAGAAAAGAATTTTATGCTGATTTCTCTATCTGAAAGCTTAATATTAGTTTGACTTAATGAGTTCCAAATTGTAGTTGGAACATGTATCATCCAGGAAATCTTTACAGTCCACATGGGCTTCACTGATACTGGTGATCTTCATTACTACTCTACAAAATGAATTACCTCTTCAGTTCCATGAAAGTCTCAGGGAATGGACAACAATTTTCCAAATAACATTTTTGAAAGTACTCAGCACCTTAAGACAAGATCCCACACAACAAGACCCAGACTAGAAACAGTGATTTTTGTTAGACAACTCAGCATAAAGAACACTGCTGCCGCATTGACCAAAGGTTTCTTCAAGAAGCTTTTTACTGACAGCTGGGCGTCTCCAGCATGTGGGGTTAAACCTCTATTTGAGGACACATTCTCTTAAAGTTTGGGTGCATATGAAAGAGAAAGATGGGGCGGGGGGGGGGGGTCAAACATAAAAAACGTATTGTTTGGGCACCTTAAATTCAAGCTTGGTACATACTAGCATGTGTTCCTCATTTCAGAAGAGCTGCTGATACAGTTAAAATAACATTATAGCACTTTTTTTGTTGAGAATATGCAACATAGTACTTTCACTTTAGTAAGCACAAAATTTGACAGGAATATTTCTTCCAGAAATACTTCATCAACTTATGCAATCACTATTCAACCAAGGGAAAACAGTAAGAAAAAGTGTGAAACTATCATATACTGTTTATATTCTTTAAAGAATTTGGCACATGGAGGCACTCCTCTACATACTTCAGAAAATGCTTGAACAGTTTTGATGGATCGCCATCAGGAATTTTACACATTTTAAAACCCAGTAACATAACAGAAGCAACATGGCAGGAGAAGGATGTTCATCCAGTGATCACATTCCGAACAAGTTCAAGTGATAACTTGCTGCCCTGACAGACAAAATAAATCATATGTATTATCACTAATCTAAACTTCTAGTCTCAGAAAGCATCCTGTTGGGCTGACTGTTTCTTTTTATAAACATTCTTCGCCTCTTAGTTCACTGTTTTAATTTTTCAACTATTGTTTTATCCTAGTTGTGTATGTAGTATAGCCTCTTTCTTTCCAAAGGAGAAAAGCTTTCACGTAAGGAAAGACTTAGTATTTATTAAAGATTATTCTTCAAATGTTATCCCCAAGTTACAGAACAGTTTGAGAACTCAAAGTTAATATTAATAGTCAGAAGTTTTTCTAATTACACCCAATAAAGCATTGTGAAAAATCCTGATGTCAGCATTCTAACTCAAAATAGCCTTGAAGAAATAACTTAAGAATTTTTGCCTTCGATTCAACAGCAAGGTAAAGACTCCTCAGTTCAGCAAACAGCTAGAGAATTTTGTCCAAGAAACTCATTTTTGTTGACTGAGCTAAGAACAAGAACCAGTATACTTCACAGAAGGCCAAAGTTACACACACAATCAAATTTAAATCAGAAACCATCTGAAGCCTAGCTGTCAGAGGGTAGTAAGGTCCTAAAAGACCTTCAACATATCAGTGTCAGATTCTTCACCCCGCATGAAAATAACCAGTCTCTGCCTTGAAGTGTTCACAAGAGCAAGACCTGCATGTGTGATACTGGAGGCAGTTTCAGGAATAAGATAAAAAGAAATCGAAGTATTCCGCTTAGAGTGATCTAATCTTTTTTTGCCCTGTGACTGTGAAGGATCACTTCTGTAAGGAACTCTGCACTCCAAACCATGTGATCTGTCTAAATATTTACACTACGAACACTATTAAACTTTCCTCTGAAGCCATTAAACACAGTATTTTGAAAAGAACCTATTACTATTTAGATTATTATTTAGTTTTAACTGTTCTTATCAGGTAGAAGCGGACCTGACTGCTCTCCTAAACTGCTCTTCGTAACTCCTGAGAGCCACACAGCTGTGGTTTTGGCTGAATATACTTGCACCAATCGTGGGGTTTTTTACTGCCCCCAAAGTATTACCAATGGTCAGAACGCTTTCTCCTCTTTCATTCAGGCTTATCCTTGTTTTCATGGCTTTCTCTGTGCTCTCTAGTCCTGTAAACTCTATACTGATGAAGATGCAACCACAACACTCTTAATCAATGTACTTGATGCTTTCTCCCATGCTAGAATAGATTGCTCCCAGTAATCAACTGAGAGGTACGCTTCGAGCCTACTTTTGCTCTAACTTTAAAATAAATCTATGAACTATATCTGAACTTTGGGAGAAAAAGAGAACACATGATGTAAAAAAAAATACCCCGGGTAGAGAAAAAAACATCAAAACACATACCTCATATTTTGTATATCGTTTCAGATTTGTGTGTTCTACAGTACCTATCAAATGGAGCTCGGTAACTACTTAGCAATACAAGGAACTGTCAAGGAAGAAAATTACAGCAAAAATTAATACTTACAGCCATAATTAACTCAAAAGGGTGTTTATACACCCGTACGGGGGATTGATACTTCTGCACCATAGCTGCAGTTAGTAAGATCAACTCAAACCTGAAAAAGAAATTTTTAAAACCATCCATCAAATGCAGGAAGCCATTTTCAATCTTCTCTTACAGTTATTATGTGCATGATACCACGCTAGCAATTCTATAGGAAATCCTTCACAATTCCTTGATGACTTTTTTTTGGAAGACACAATGGGGCCCTGAAAAGCTATGTATATTTTTGTCAGAAATTACTTATCATTTCTTCCAAAGGCAACACAGAATTAGCACATTTTCAGTCCAGTTTTAGTAACAAATCTTCAACACACTTTATGACTCTTCATCAGGATGGTGAGACTTCCTGTGCTGCTACTGAGAACCAAACATTGACACATAACAGCTAAAGGCAGAAAAGCACAGCCCAGTCCCCCAGCACAGTACGTGGGCTGCCTTACTTATAGGTCATTCTGAATTACGACTGTTTTTTTAAAAAAAAAAAAAAACAAACAACAAAAAGGAGGTTAAAAAATATACCAAGTGTTAAAACCCCTTGTTTTCAGAAAGCAAGAAAAAAAAATGGATCACTACAGCACACTGATGTAAGGCATTCCTTCATCATTTCCAAATCAAATTCATTAAGACTTTTGAGAGAGAAACTTAAGAGATAGCTGGGGAAAAAAACTTAAGAGAAACTACAAACATTCCAATATATGGCCAGAAAAAATTCACTGCCAAAGCAGACAGGAGCTATTCCAATAGCTTCGTGTCTGCTTTCCCCAGCAAAGTGTTTGACCCAAACTCTCTTAAATGCAATTACATTTATTGAAAAAAATACTGGCAGTAGCACTTGCAGATGAAACCACAGGCTGCTAGCCAGATTCATTTTAGCAAGGAGTGCCTTTATTACAATAAGTTAGTATGTTTTTTATTTTTTAATGTGTTCTCACGTTATCTACAGTGCTTCTGGAAAGCGTTACCAACTCCAGCTAAGGAGTACGGCAGATGGGCACCGCGGCTTCTCAGAGACGAGAAGCGGCCAGCAGTAAATTCAAGAGTCACAAGAAAGTTCACCCGACATCCTGCTCAAGAGAAGAATTTACCCATGACTACCCTGCATTTAAAAAACCCACCTGAATCAGCAAAAAAAGCCGCAAACCCTCTCTAATCCCTGGACAAAAGGAGTTACACAACAAAGAAACTCAACGTTTCTTTACACCGCTCGCCGGGACAGCGCTGCCGCCGCCCCGCCGTGCCCCCCCCAGGCCGGGCCACCGCGGGGACGCTCCGGGGAGGGGGACAGGAACCGGCGGACACCTGTGACTGCCCCGCCGCAGGCTGCTCCGCGCTGGGAGAGCCCGGCGCTGCCCCGGAGGGGCTCCGGACGGGGCCGCCC
>VYZW01050289.1:16200-36826 GCA_013401315.1 Balaeniceps rex
TCCGCTCCTCAGGGCTCACCGCGGGGCCCCGGCCCGCCGCCGCGAACGCTGAGGGGAGCCGGAGGAGAGCGGGCAGGAGGCGGACGGCAACGGTGGGGCTGAGGGGAGGGGGCNCCGCCTGTTGTTAGTAGTGACAGGGCGCGGGCGGGACTTGGCCCCCGGCCAGGCGCTGCGCATGCGCGGCCGCCCAGCGGGGAGGCGGGGGAGGGCGGTGGGCGCTTTCTGCCCGCTCTGCCCGTGCGCCTGCGCAGTGTCGGCCGCCGGCTCCGTGGGGCGGGGCGCATGCGCAGTGTGGGGCGCGGGGTGCCGCGGCAGCGTGAGGGTGGAGTTCCCCTCATACGCACCCACGGGCAGCCCCCGGGGGTGTGGGGGCGCGGGGAGCGGGACGTGACATGACATGACATGACAGCCTTCTGCGGGCACCCCCGCTTCCCTCAGCCTCCCTGAGCATCGCTTTGGCCCTAAACCCGTCATCGCTCCCCGCAGTGAGGGGTTTGGCAGGCAACATCCCTCCTGGAGCCGAGGCCGCAGCTCCGCCTGGGCTTGTGGCTCCTCAGGGGCTCCGAGCAGGTGCCAAATACGATCGGAAGCAGGGGCCGAGGTTAAGTGGCGATGCTGAGTCTGAGGCGGGAGCCCGGAGTAACGGCCACAGCGTGGGGCAGCTGTGGTGGCATCGCTGGGTGCTTCAGGGTGATGGTGCCAGGCCAGGGGGTGAAAGCACGGGAGAGAAACTGCCCCAAAGACCTGGCTGGGACATAGTTTATCTCTCCTGAAAGGGCGAAGAACTGCAGCCTAGGAGCACAGATTTGATCTCCTGAGTCAAACTACTGTATCGTTTTGTTAGTAGTTTATCTCCTGAAAGGGCGAAGAACTGCAGCCTGGGATCACAGGTGGTATCTCCTGGGACAAAGTACTATGTCATTTCATTAGTAGTAAGCAGTCACCCTGTTTAGGCTAATCACCTGAGGGGGTGCAAAACCCGTCCCAAGGTTTGCCCCAGAGGTGTGCAGGCTGGGGCACCAGCACCCACAGGGAGCTCTGCGGGCACACAGCTCTGCCCCATCCACGAGGAAAACTGCACCCACCGTGGGAGCACAGGGCCTGGCCCAGGGACCTGCCTCGGTCACCACTTGAGCATCTTTCTGCCTCTCTTCTGTCTTTAGCCAGCAGTCACCCAGCCTGGGATGCTTTGCAGTTTGGGATGTCTGAGTTCCGTCTTAGACCATGTCTATCATGGTTTGACTATGATGTATTGAAAGTAAGAAATGCAATTATGTTTTGTACAGTACCAGTATATCACGAACAGTGTTAAAATAAGGACTTGAAAATTAGGGGCCAATGCCTCTGTTCCCTTCAATGACTCTATTAAGGCAATTCTTTTACCCAGAACATGTTTTATTACTGGCTTACTCCCTCAGAAAATAAAGCTTTCTACTAAAATTTAGGGTCCTTATCCTGTCCTTTTAGTGCAATTCTTTCTCTAAGAAGGCTGAATTTGTGGTTACTATTAATGAGTGATTCAGCTACAGTTCTTTCCTACACAAACCATGTGTCTTAAAGTTAGTCTGTTGTCTAATCTGAAACGAGTCGTTACAAGAGGTTGTTTAATGTGTTGAGAAATTGTTTCTCTAAATCTGGTTTCTGTTGTGGCACTTGGCCAGTTGCTTTCATGTAGCTGAAGTTAAATAGTTAATCTAGTAACTCTGTAATTAGATTTAGTTATCTGATTGATATTCCCTGCCGTTATGCCTGTAACATCCTTTTCCTGCTCTGAAAGCCTGAGATATAATCCTACCAGCATAGCAGGGCAAGGAATTTACACCCACTCAGATTCCTCTTTGTTCGCAACATTTCTCTCTTTAGATTCTGGGAAATGTTTTAATTCTTACTGACTGCCACTATTCTACTTAACCAAATGGCCATATAACCAGAAAAGCTTTATTTGGACTTTTAAAGGTATTTGGAGTTTATTGATAAAGTGAAAGCGTTAAAGTCCATCATTTCATGTCTAAATCAGTCGTGGTAGGTGTCTCACCTGTTTTCTGCAGAAACAATAATCTTAACAAGATGGACACAGAAGAGGAAAGTAGTATGGTTTTTAATTTTTCTATTATTGTTTATATTCCTGTTACATCTTCTCCTGTGGAAGCTCCGGCAGTGCCTTGTTAGAAGGAATACAAATGAATAAATGGGTGGGTGAAATGTTTAAGGAATGCTGTGAGGCATGCTGAAGACTGGAGCGCAGAGGACAGACGCTGAAAGTGCAAACTATTCAATATTTTCAGAAAATTAGGAATGCCGCTTGTTAGATATGAAGGGAAGTTGGGCCTGAAGGAGGTTATGCAAGGTCGGTCACTCCCCACCATCTGAACACTTTTCCTGGATTGCATTCCTTCACGTTACGAACTTTGGTTACACAACTCAAAACCCAGTCATTCATCTTGTTTCAGGCAATATTGCCATGGAAATTAATAGAACTATTGGTAGTCAATCTTTTATTGTTAATAATAATTGTTAATTATTGTTAATAATAACTAACTTAAAGTACAATTGCCTGGGAGCAGTGCAGGGCTGATGTATACAAGAAAAGATTCCAAACGCCCCCGGGCCTTGCTGTAATTCAGTCCGAGCCCCTGGAATTTCAGCAGGCGGGGACTTGCTCTGGTTTATTTTGTTTGCATCCTAGAGAGTGAATAAAAGTGAAGTGGTCCTGGCTTCTTACTGTCCAGCAGGTCTCATCTTCGCAGCTTTTGTACCAAAAAGAGGAGATTGTTAGGAGTTCTCAACAAGACAGAACATGTGTTCATTCAAGGTCTTTCTGCTAAGCTGTACGTTTATTAAAAGTATGTGAAAGAGGGATGAGATTTTGAGTTCAGATATACTGAAGTTCTTCAAGAGCTGTTCCCTAATAAATCAGTGTCCTCTAAGTCAGTGGAATTTTTTACGTACCACTGGCTACATTGAAAAAAATGCCTGCTGCCTAAACCTTTAAAACCATGAAAAAGGTCCCAAATGATAACATTTCCAGGTAAAATAAGCATGATGACTGACAAACAGCTAATGGGACAGAGTTGTGCCCTGGGAACATCTGATTCTGCTTTACAGAGAGTTCTTACTAAATGCATTATAGGTACTTAACTAGGAGTCACAATTTTTTCTTTCCCTTGTTAGTCTAGGGAGCCAGTATCGGGTGGTGCTGGATATGAGGTGGTTTGAATTCCTTCCCTCCTTTACTCTTAAAACTAAAGTAACAGTGACACCCAAGTTCAGTCCTCCAGACACATACCTGAATGTGCTCATCTGTAACAGCTGTACGTATTTTTGTAAGCTCCCTGTATAGCCTATACTGGGGAAATGGTACACAGGAAGAGAAATTTCTCCATATATCTCTGGAGATCTTAAAGCCCTTTGTAATGGCAGAGAAGATACTAATAATCCCAATATGCAGATAAAAATACTGAGGCTCACAAAATGCTGTAGAAGTCATGCAGTAAGTCAGTATGAGAAAGATATAAATATTGAGGCTCACAAAATGCTATAGGAAAAGTCATGGAGTAAGTCAGTATGAGAAAACAGAGCAGAGCTCTTCCCTCCCAGGGTGATCCCCTTATTCCCAAACACTGCCGCCTTTTAGCTCTCCGGTAGTTTTCCACCATTGGCAAGATTGGGAACATGGTAAAACATCTCCAGACTGGCCATTTTCAAAGAAGTGATGTTACTGTACAAAACCTAGAAAGCATTAAACTCTTGTGCTGAGATTTTTATTCAGGATTAAACTGGCTGTAATTTACTGTAGTTTAGCGCAGTCTAAATGAAGTTGTGTTAACTTTATACCATTATTTCATTTATCTGAACTTTCACATGTCACAGTGTAAAAAAGCCTTAAATGACCTTGTAGACTGGAGCCCTTTATGTTTTGATACCACAAACAGTCAGAAACATGTTTTTTCCTTTCTTCTCAAGTGACTGATAGGAAAATTGAATTGTAGGCTGGGAGCTGGCCAGAGACGCCAGCTGCCAGCGCCTGGACTCCAGCAGCTGACATCAGAGCACAGGCACCATTGACATAGCAAAGGTTACGTAGACGAACATTAGCAAATAGGACTAAGTCCTGATTCATAAAATACATGAATCGGGATGAGCATGTGGAAAGCATCCCAGCCCTTATTCACATCCTCTCATTGCAAAGCCCGTAGCCATACGAGGCTTCCTGCATCGAAGTCAGTGTCACCGCTCATAAGCAGTGCAGTGCTAAAGGAAAAGTGAGCAGGTGGTGCAGGGGCGGCTGCTGGAACAGAAATAATTAAAGCGCGAGGAGCTAGTGGAGTGTATATTCTGGATGAAACATCATCATTCCAATGCCCGTGTTGGATATTTGTAACACCCAAAAGGTTGATAGCACAGTCTTCTTGGGGGAGCGCGAGGAGGGGGAGCCACCCTTTGGGGTTCCCACAGGATTATTTTATCCCTCAGAGATCAGGAGGTGGCACGGGGGGTGGAAAATGTCAGAGGAAACTCACCCCCATGACCCTTTTTCCAGTAAAAAGGGAAAAACACTTGGGTGATAACTGATTTGCTGGGGTATTTTATTGTTGCTGAAGATGTCATGCTCATAATACAGGGAGCTGAAGTTGCAAGCAAGGGTTTACTGGGCTGTTGGGAATGCCCAACTTTTCTAATTGCCTTTGGAAACCCCCTTGTGCCGTGTGCCACTGCCTGGGAGCTGCCCGGTACCTGCCTCACAGTGAACAGCCTGTTACCAGTCGTCTCTTTTAAGTGAGTTAAAGGACTGCCTGGATCTGATCAGTTCATTAATAACACTTTTCAGTCCTTAGGAAAATATCAGTCTCAGCCAAGAGGCATAGCAAATGCAAGGATGAGTACATTTCCTATAAAAATAAAAACCAAGGCTGTTTACTATCCCTCTTTTTAATGAGTCTGACAGTACAAATACTAAAAAAATTACTTCTTATTAAAAGTATTCCACAAATCCAGCTCCCTTTAAAGTACGCACTGACTCCACCAGTACTGGGTCTGCACCCTGTGGGCTTTCACTGGAGCTCCGTTGGGACAAGCCTTCTTTGTGGCTGCTGCTCTGCCAGCAAAACAGTACGTGTATCTGTATAGCTTATTCCCGTGCCTGAAGGAAAATGAGGCATATGATTATGAGGCACTCGCACACCAAAATAACTACCAGTATAGCTATTTCAGGGTTTATTTTTTAAATCACACTGTCTGTGGATCAGGCCTGTGCCGGCAGCCTTCATCCAAGGATCTTTTAGAAAACACTTGAGAAACATAAGTCTCATGATGCTATTTGCAGGCCCTAGAAATGCTGCTTCTCTTCTCTGATCAGCAGAATTCTTCGCATGAATTCCGGTCCTGTATCCAAGGCAATCTCATTATTTGCTATACATGCTCGATCTGCTTGCTAATTTCTTTTTCGTTGTCACGGGGGAGGAACCTTCCTGTGCTCCACAGGCGTGCCTGTGTTTGGGAGATTAAAGAAAGCAAGCAAGACGCATAAAAAATGTCACCCACTTGCAGCAGCAGCAGCCTGAATGGGGAGCGCAATTTAGAGACAGATGTTCCTTCCAATTGAATTGTCTGTGTCACTGATTCCAGCAAGTTCATTGCTCCTGAAAAGTGTGAGATGGAGGGCACGGCTGAGCAGAAGGCTGGCTGCACCCAGGGAGCTGGCACGCTGCAAGCAGCAGCTCTGCTGATTTTGACATGGCTGCAGCATTAATCTTCTCGGCCTCGAGCACCACTGGCTGACTCTCTGTCCTGGAATTAATTTGGCTAATGTACCGCATGATGGAAAGCCACGTTTGCAATCTCTTTGCTAGGCAAGGTTGAACAGAGATTGATAGCATCCTCTATCCCTGGATAAGTGAACTGGTAGCAGAGCTCCACTGAGGGATACGCACCGAGAGTTTGGCTCCGTCTCTCTAGGGATGAGAGATGATACGTTTAACACCTCCTGGCTCTTGTAGCTGTCCGCATGGGGCAGCCTGAGCAGAGAAGGAAGAGCTGGAGCTGCCTTTTGAGTCAAGCACTGGCCCTGCGACCCCTGTGCAAGTGGGATGCGTAGGAGTTTTTTCTGAGGGCAGCTTCCAAATACCAGTCTCAAAATAACTTGGTTTAATGAAGGGGATGATCTCCAGCACAGGAAGCCTATTTGCAGTCGTGGTTTCAAGCTGGTAGCTACAGACTAATGTGTGACCAGTAAGTATTTCAAATTAGCTAATGAACAGCTGTTCTGTTTGATTTGCTTTTGGTCATAACCAGCCTGAGTCTGAATTAAACAAAAGCCCAATGATGAAGAGAACCGATACGCCCCAGTACAACTCCCTGGGCAGAGAGTGGAAACAAGCCCAATGCTTCCCTTGTGCCCCATCCCCAACACCCCGTGTGCACCTGGGCCTTCACTGCGCCACTTCTGTGGGGAGCAAGAAAGGAGAGGGGTCTTGAGCACCCAGGGGGTAGCAAGAGGTCAGATGAATATGGCAGTGGTGGGAGTCGAGGCAGCACCAGCCGGGCAGCAGCAAGACCCCCAGGCTCCAGAGAAGCAGAGGACAAATCTGCCCAGCAGGTTCACCCAAAGATGACATCCAGCTTGGGAAGCAGAAGGGGGTGCAAGATAGACAGGATGACACAGGAGGGAGAGCAGTGGAAGGTTATTGCGTACCCACCAGAGCTCCAGCTACAGTCATTTTGTATCTCAATCAGTAGGAAAGGACTTTTTGAGGGGACTTGGACACCCCTTTACCACCACTCTGTGAGATGTAAGCTCTGCACTGGGTGAGCGACCATGTGCCTTCCCTCCCCCATCACTGCCGTGGCCACATCCAGCACTGGCACGTTCAGCAACACACAGAGAGCTACAGGTGATTGCAAAAAAAAAAAAACCATTAGTACATGGATGTAAGCCACATCAACATGACATTGCTCAAACTAACCCAGAAGGAGGTTTTAAATGTAGGTAAGCTAACTGCCAAAAATAAACCCCATCCCACCCTGGCTGCTGCACTGTGCCATGGGAACAATATCGTGCATATGATCAGATTCAGCAGGACACAAGCAGCCTAAGGGTCTTTTTGCATTTGGCTTGAAAAGGCTAAAAATAGCACCCCAAACCGCATTCCTTTTTTGCATTGCCATCTCCTCTGCCTGCTCCTATTCACTGACACTTTCACATGCAAAGCAGGATTTGGGATCCAAGGCCCGGTAATTAGACTCCAGCCCGGCAGCTGCAAGTGGAACAGCTGGAGGTGTTATTTTTACGGGTTATTAATTGACTCCATGAAAAAAACTGAGCCCGGCAAACAGAGAGAGCCAGCGAGCCGCAGTCCACAGCCGCATGACAAGGTCTTAGTGGCAGAAAAAGATAAAATAAAAGAGAGCCCAGTATCCTAAAGCCGATTAGTTATAGCAATTTCTCCAAAGCTAAATATAGAAAAAAAAATCCTCCCCCATCTTCAGCTCCGTTGGCGGAGATGAGAAAGCACAAGGAAGGAGATAGAGAGAAATTTCATTTTTCACTTAACCCCCTCATGGGTTGCAGAGAGAAACTGCTGCTTTGGTGACGCCTCCAACACTTAAAACCAGATTCCCCTGGCAGCTACACCCTGACCACCCCTTTCCTCGGTACTAACCAGTGCAGCTGCATCTGCTCCAGCCATGAAGCCCAGACTGGGCATCACCGTGCCGGGCAGGGGAGCGAAGCAGGGAAGCTCCTGGTGCCAGCCCAGCGCCCGGTCACGGCTGGGCCAGCGTGGTCCCCGGCGCCTCTGCTGGGTGCAGGCAGGTGAGCTCACAGAGCCTCCCCTTCCCAGGCACTGTTTGCCTCCCTTCAAAGGGGCTGAACCACCCATGCTGCCCAAAACCAAAACAGGAGAGAGCCAGGAGACCTCCTGCCTCCAATTCTCCTTCCTCCCTGCCTGTCCTGCAGCTGGGTACAGACAAAGCCACCTGGGGCCAGGAGAGAAACCCTGCATCGGTGGCCAGAGTGAGGAAAAGCTCAGGGTGCTGGTGGTAGGAGGGAACAGGACCCGGGCCATTGCCTCGGTAAAACCTACTGCATATCTCCTTTGACCTCAGGCAAATAAATAACAGGCAACTCAGCAGAGATGCTGAGAAAACCGGGAAACCGGCAGAGCATTTCAGATTTATGGGAAATGAATTTAGCCCTTGTCTGGATGTTGACAGCCAGCAAGGCCCTGTCCCCAAGATAGCCCGTACTGCTGGCCCAGGCTGTGGCCTCTTTGTTCAGGCCCTAGGTTTAACTTCCGAAAATAAATCCCCATTGTACAGCAGAGGTGAAGCAGCATCTCTCCCAGCGGAGAGGACCGCCACGTTCACCGCGCCTGGTGTAGTCTGTGCTGGCAGCCAACGGGGAGGGAGAGGCAGTGGAAAGGCTGCTGCTGCTTTGGACCAGCCTTGCCAATATCTTGCCAAAACTCAGCCCAAGAAAGCCCCCTCCGTGGCAGTCCTCAGCAGGACAGCCCTGTGTTCCACAGCGCCAGCACGGGGATTTCTTCCCACTTTCGCCACCCATACAGCAAGAGGAGCACCGGAGGCCCCCCCAGACGTCTCTTCCCAATGTTCAGCCATAAGCAAGAAACACAGACAACGGTTAGAAGAGCGGGATATTTCTCTCCAGCCTCCGCCCTTGACGCTAGCCACCCCTCCTGGTGGGTTTGGGGTATTTTCAGTCCCTCGCATGCTCCCAGCTGCACAGGCTCCATCTCTGGAGGTGGCTGAGGAAAACCCACATTTTCTAATCCCACCCTTTGGAGACCACTTCTTTGAGGTGCAACCAATTCCCTTAGACATACCTCCAATGTATGCGTGCACTCCTGAATCCAAGCCCACCCCTGCCTGTCGCAGGACTGTCTGCTTTCTGTGCCAGCCTGGCAGCGCTGGGACCATCCTCGTGTAGGAAGGCTCCTCTTGGAAAGCCAGCTCTGCCACGTGCTGTGAACTGGGCAGAGCTGTGAGAGCTCCTGCTGGGTGCCAGCTCATCATTCTGTAGGACAGGGCTGTTGGTTAGTCCCTTATTTTCTGCTGCTTTGCCTCAGCCACAGTCTACCCGTTCGCATGCAGCACCCAGCGTGCACAACCCTCCCCGAGCCACAGCGAGGCCATGGGGCTTCCAAAACACAGCATGTTTTGTGCTGTTACGTGGCCTATCCCCCGGCTGGAGGTCCCCACAAGACCATCAGCTTCATGCAGAGACAAAGGTAGAAGTGGCAAGGGGACAGGGATGTCATATTCCCCCCAGCCCCAGAACAGGGATCCCATGGGGAGGGCAGGGCTGGGTGCCCAACTTCAGGGCTACAGGGACACATCACCTTTCCCCTCGCCCGTTAATTCAGCTCAACCAGGCAATTGCTCCATGTCTGACAACACGGGAGCAACTGTAGTTCTGCACAGGCCCTATGTCCCCGTGGTAGCTGCATGGAGCCCCCCTACACTACCTTTAACCCGGGCAGGTGGGCTGCAAACATGCTGCCATGGGAGGGGAGTTCAGCATCAGCTGCGTGACCCTACTCAGGCTTGGGGAGATGCACGGCTTGGGCATCCAGAGGTCTGGCAGTACCACATCTCCCCAGGCTTTCTTCCCTAGTAAGACTCAGGATATGCCATCTGTGCTATCATCACACCTCTCCACAAGATCCAAAGTTGTGGTTGCACAGGGATAGACAGTGCTTTGGGGACAGCAGAAGGGAAGGCACCTTCTTCAAGGGGGTGTCAGAACCACAGGTGACCTCGCTGGAGAGCAGAGAGCTACAGGCAGCCCCCAGGACTGCAAAAGTCTTTGGCCTCCACAGCGCGGGATGGGGATTTGAGAGCAAAGCACATCAAGCGAGCTGAAGGAGAGTGACATTTTCCCTCCCAGCTGCTATATCCTTGCCCACACAGCCGGTGGGATGACTCTGTGCAGCTAATGATGCAACGTGATTAGTAAACAAATGATGCATTTGCACCAGGAAGTCAAAAAAAAAAGGGAGGAAGGGAGGAGAAAAGCAAGGAAACAAGCCCCATTTCGGGATAGTAGCATGCAGCAGTGAGCTTTTTAAAAATCTGCTGAGGAAGGCACTTGCACGGCACATGGTTTGGGCAGATCAATGAAGCTGCAAAGTGGCCTGCTCCTGGCAGGCACACAAATCCACTTTCTAATGAAATTTACAGCAAGTGGAATTTAGGTCACTACTCGGAAGCATTCAGTTTATTCCAGGCAGCTTTTTAAATATTTAAGAAATAGCTGTCAAATTAAGCCTGCTCACCTCTAGAAGGTCCAACTTGGAGCAATGGCAGATTTCTTAAAAATATATATATTTTTAAGCTTTCTTTCAATTTCCCCCTCCCTTCATCATCACAGCACAGTGACTGAAATCAACTCCTGCTGTGCAATCCTGGCACGGGTGGGAACTAAGGGCCCCAGTGATGCTCAGGCTGTACCCGGCCCCGCCTCGTCCCTTCCCCAGGGTCCGGGCAGTGAGACACCCGGACATGACCAGTAAACGTAGGGCTTTATCTGCTGCTGAAGGAAGACCAATACTGCAGCCAGACCTAAAAACGGCTCTCAAGGGAGCAGCTGAAAGCAGCCTCTTAGCAGAGGTGAGCCTTCGCTGAAGGCTGAGCAATGCCAAGCGGAAGGAGCTGGGCTGGACTGGAGGTTGCTAGCACTATTCCCAGCTGTCACGCTTTAAGAGAGCTGCCGGAGCCTCTTCAAAGGGTGGTGGAGAGGAAGGAAAGGTGGAAACCAGGCAGTTCTCCGGCTGTTTACGCAGCAGAAGTGGCCACAGCCCCAAATCTCCATGCTCTCAATTCCTGTACAAATCAGAGCGAAAGTACAGACATTTCCTCTTCCGACAATGCAAAGTTCAACGCTTTGCATACCACGCTGGCAGCAATAACCGGTTCCTGTCCCAGCTCAAGGTCCAGCCTGCCAGGCACAGACCTCAAAGTTTTTCCAGCCTGAGCACAAACCAGGAGCAGGGGAGGGGAGAGCAGAAGGCGGCCTCAGAGCACGGCCAGGCGCCCGGTGTGTGGTCGCATGGTGCTGGCTCCTGGCCGGCTCTCGAGTACCGACCCGGCGGAGGAGCGAGGTGGCCTCATGGCTAGGGGGGCTGACGGCTTAGTGCGAGGGGAGAAGCCACCTCCACAGCACGGCACTTGCTGGGATGTGCTCTGGAGGTCAAAGCAGTTTTGCCCATCGCTCACCAACTTGCCCCACCTTGGCACCCGCCTGCCCACCCATCCTCCGTTCACTGCAGCCAGGACACCTCCCCTGCCCGCGCAGGACCTGCTGCTCTTTCGTGGGGTCTGGCTTTCCTCCCAGCCCGGCCCCAGCGCTCAGGATTTGGCCTGTCTGCAGTTGAGGTAAAATATGAGTGCATATGCAAACACCTCTGCCTCCTTCCTCGTTATTTTTGACTTGCACACATAAATATCAATTTCATGCTCAGCTGATGGAGGATTTGCTTGGCTGGGTTATGACCCTGGCTGCTGCTCTGCAGCTGGCTTTGTACCAGGATCTGGCACCGGAGGACACAGCCGGTCTCTGACCCACCTTCCATCATCACTCCTGGGCTTGGATGAGCACACCGGGATGGAGCTGCTGGGAACCGCTGCTGCACGCAGCGTGGCACCATCCACCATGGCCCTGGCAGCCCTTTCCCTCTGCTCTGCCCTGCGAGACAGTGTGGGGGCATGCCAAAGGCCGTGGACAGAGAGGGACGAGGAGGGACCAGTGGTGCAGAGAAACTACCATCTCTGCACAGCTCCACAAGCCTCGCTTTCCTCTCTCCCTCTCCCAGCGGCGCTGCATGCCAGCCTCCTCCGGATGGCTCAGCTTCAACCCTGGCTCCGCTCAGCTCTCAGGCTGCGAGCGCACGTGCGTTTGCCCTTGAGTTAATTCAGACCAGTGCCTGTTCAGCTGGGTCGCAGTGTTGGCAACAACGCACTCGGACAGAGAATCTCGCAGGAGGGGTCAGGGCACCGGCGGTCCCGCTGGCCATCCTTGCCCCAGAGCTGGGACCCGTCCCTTGCATGCCCCAGCGGGGCTGCCTCCCCTCACCCTGCCTCGGGCCTCCTGCCCGCAGCTCCAGGAGGAGAGAGCACCAGAAAGAGCAGCTGGTTGCTCTGTGTCCGCACAAAAGGGACCCACTGGCCAGGCCACGCACACCTTGCTTTTCCCATCCGTAAAATGGGAGTAAGCCAGGCTCCCACAGTGGCCAAAGGCACCAACTGCTCTTTTGCATTGCATCGAGGAGGAAGAATGCTGAGGATTCGATGTCTCATGAGCGGGATCGGACATCCCATGGCCAGGGGAAGGGCACTTTCATCCATTCTCTACTCCAGGGCGCCCACAGAGTTTCAGGCTCCGCACCCCTCTCTGCCGCAGCGGGCTGCAAGAAGCAGCAGCTCCTTTTTCCCCTCAGTCCCAAGGGGCTGCCCTCTCGCTCGGGGAACAGGGCACATATTTTAAATCCAGGACATCGTGCATGGACCATTTAAAAACAAACAACCCAGGTGAGAGCACAAAACAGATTCCAGCAAAATCAAGGAAGCCCAGCAGAGCAGGGTGCCTCACTGCAGGTTGTACTTTCACACATCTTTTATGACCTCTTGGCCAGTCCCGGGTTTTCTATTCCACAGGAAATTCCAACACCAAAAAACCCAAATCAGGCCAAATTCAGAGGGTTTGGGTCTTTTTTTTTTGGCAGAAATTTTAAAGAAAAAGGAAGAAGCTGTAATTCTAGAGCACTGGATTTGGGATCAAGGACTGTAAGAAGAAACACTCACAGCATCACGACATCCCAACCTTTCTGTACCCGGGCAGCATCCTTCAGCCTGGGGATACACAGGAGACAGCCAGACCAGGGCTCCGTGACCGGGATTCATTATTTAGGAAGAGAACGCTCATCCCGTGAATAAAAACAGCCCCCTTAAACCCTGCCTGGAAGAGAAAATAATTATTCAGCCTGGAGGACTAATTTGATGTGGAAAATCAGAGGAGGCTGGCTCTGGCTTGTCCTCCATGCCTTGTGCTGGCTGGCAAGGAGGGATGGGTTTGCCCTCTAATTCAAGCTGGGCCTCCGGTTCTGAAGACATTTCCAACAGCAGCGTTTGGAAAGCACAGAGGACCTGCAGTGCCTGCTCCAGCCATGCAAAAGCTATCGGCCTCGCGCTCAGCTTTGCCGAGAGAAGCCCGACAGCCCACACTGCCTTCTCCGAGACTGATTTTCCTCTTTTTCCATTTAGCAGACCCTGATTAGTCCAAAAAGAAGACAAACGTGGCTGCTCTGGCCCAGCAGGTTATACAGACTTTATCAAGCACAAACCTCCTTATCAGGGCACACTGGACGGTGGCAGAGCTGTGTGTGGCACTATCTGTTATCACTGGTGTCTGCAGGCACAGCGGGGAGGGCTCTGACTGCTTTTACTGCACCTCCAACCAGAGCTCTCCATTTTTTTTTCCCTTTGTTTCCGTTATGGAAGAAAAAAGTTATTGTAGAAAATTTGAATCCTGGGCCAAGAGTCCTGACCTGGAGTTTTACTTCTCTCAAAAGAAGTTTGACATCCAAATGGGCTGAAAAGCCAAGTGATTGCCCATGGATGCCACCGTGCCACAGCTGACCCTCTCGTACAGCGATGGTATCGCAGCCCTGTGTGGGCACGGGCTGGGGCACTTTCCTGCCTGGGAAAAGGAATCAGCTGCATGTTGGAAAGGGCAATATTTCCCAAAACCCAAGTGCCCTGACTCTACCATCCTGCATTCAGTGCACATATACCCATTTCTGTGATGAAGATCTGGCTGCTGTCACTGCAGAGCTGCCTGCTCTCCTGCACTCCAGATGCTGCTGGCTGGCGGGCAGAGCTCGGGGCTGACCTCACCTTCAGCAGTGAGATCTCCAGGGCCTCAAGTCCAGCAGGGTTTTCCCCTGCAGTAAGAACAACTACTGAGAAGTCATTAAAAAGCCCAGTTCTGTGGTTAGAAGCAGGAGAGAAGATTGCAAGCAGTGTCTGTGCTCGGTGCCGTGGGTTCACATTGCAGGAGAGCTGAGGACGGATCCCAGTCTCCCCCACAAAAACACAACGGGTAGAATTTTTTCCAAAAAGCCATGGGAGGCGCAGAGCATGACTTCACCAGTCAGAAATGGAGGAATCAAGAAAGCTGTGCACGAGCAGCAGGCTGGGACAAGCAGAGCCAGCGAGGCTGTAGCTCCCCGACCCGCAGAGCTGACGTAAGGGCTTGATGCTGCCAAAAGGCACAGGTCCGGCTCACCCAGCGCCCACCGGGACCTTCTGTGGGCCAGCCTAGCTCCTTCATCCAGCAACAATAAAATGCTTTTCTGCCAGGCGAGTGAGTTGCGTCAGCTCCCTGTGAGGAGTAAGAAGTACCAGCCCGAGCTGAGCGCAGCAAGCGCTGCAGCTCCCTTCCTGCGGCACTGGGCTGCTGGAACAGCTCCCGTCCCCATGTCCCTGGAGTGGCCAGAGGAACCGTGTTATGGCACAGGGTGAAACCAGCAGAGAAATCCCATGTGCTGGGAAACAGGGACCCAGGAGCGTAAGGGAAGAGCAGAGGGGAGCTGAGCTGCCTGGGGCTGGAAGAACAGGTCGGATGCTGCAGCCGGGCAGCCCACCCACCTGTGCAAAGGATTAGAGCAGCTCCCATCCATGGAGCTGCTTTCAAGGAGGCTGATGAAGCCAGAGACGGATCAGAAGCTGCAGAGACCCAGGGGCCATGTGGGAAGGAAGGCACCGCACTGCCCCAGGGCAGGGTAAACCAGTGCTTGGAGGGCCACCAGGACTCTGACCTGCCAAAGAGGAACGCTCCCTCCAGCAAGCAAAGGCCTTGCTCCAACAAAGCATGCTTCCTCTTGGCTCGCCATCAGTGCGGGGAGCTCATCCAAGCAGATAACTCATTGCTCTGGAGACTCGTGTACTTGTGAGGTGAGCTATTCTTACCCACTCGGGAAGGAACGGCTTGCAAACGGCACAAACAAGTGCACGGCTCGACCTCATCACAGCACGCAGGGTGCAAACGACAGACGAGGCTCCTCCAAACAATTACTCATGCTTTGACAGTGGGGTTGTGTTTGCAAAAATACAGAGCTACAGTGGTGGCCAAAGCACTTTGCACACAGACTCCTTCACAGCCGGGGAAGAAAAATAAATGGCGTATGCTTGGAGAGCTGGGGAAAGGACTGCTTTGGGGGCCCCGTGACAACAGCCGAGGACTGCGTTTGGGTGCAACCCACCATCCCCACCAGCACCTCTCCTGGGTCCCTCTGCAAGTCACGCAGGGCTCGCAGCCACCCTCACATTGCCCAGTGCCCTGCACAGCGCTGACCTACTGGGGATGCGCGAAATCCTCAGAAAAGACAAGCTGTTTGACATTGCCCACCTTCACATGGGCAAGAGAGAGCAGCAAGTGAGAGGACAAGCACCTTGTTGACCACAGGGTTAGAAACAATTTCCCTTCTGGGAGAGCCTGGAGCTAACCACATTAATTAATTTTGCCCAATTAGTGGGCAAGACTAGTAAAACAGCACAGGCTTCAAAACATATCCATGCGATACCAACACTGACTGGCTACGGTGTTTGCCCACTCTCTGTCTTGGCAATAAATTCTCAGTTGCTATTTAAGAGTCTCACAGCACCTTCAAGTTGTAGGAAAAACAAATGGGCAACTGATAAGCAAACCCGGGTGCACCCATCTTCCCAAGGCCATGAGAGGCTCCGGAACAGGCAAGCAGGGACAGGGGATGCCTCACCCTGCTCCAGACAGGCACAAGCCACTTTTACAATGCAATTTGAGTCACTTCAGGTGATAAGTAAGATCCTTAAGCATGATTTGCAAGTTACACAGCCCCAAATATCCAACTGACCCACTTCTCCCAGGTCGGTTGTGCTTTCCTCAAATGAAGGCTGTTTACAACCTCTAATCCACTTTGGGTGTTGGTTAAGCAGAGCCCTCAGCACACCGAGCTGGCAGAGGCTGGGTCGTGCCTGTACCTGTCAGCCTAAAAAGGTTCTTACTGCAACAGTGCTTCTAGTGCAACTAATATCTTCAGCCGCTGGCCTGTTTTCACAGCAAGACCCCGGGAGAGGCGCCGGGACGGGCTGGGGACCACATTTGGCAGTCATGTGCATATGGCCATAGCAAGACACAGCATAGCCCGGGGAAGCTGGGAAAAAGCACACTTTTTTTAAAGGCAAACAGTGACCAGCTCCTTGCTGACCCATTCTGAATTAAAACCTTCAAAGAGAACATTGACATTGTTTTTGCAGAAGCCACAAAATCAAAAAGATGTGAAATTTCCTTGAAAACAAAGCAAAGGCAGAAAAGCCCTTTCAGGACTGCCCTTCCTCCAGGCACTGCCCCACCTCCCCACACCCTCAGCCTTCGCACTCCTCGAGCACCACCCCATTTCAGCCAGCCTCCACCCCGACACCCAACCGGCTGTGGTAGGAGCAGTAACCGACAGACATCATGCTTCAGCCAAGAACTGCTCCCCTCTTGGATGTAAAGATCGAGCTCCAAAATGTCCATGGACCCCACCCAGTACCAGCAGCCGGACAGAAGCGTACGCTCCTCCGCATCTCAAGCCGCAGCAATCACGTACTTGCAAAGATGCCCATCCCTCCTTTGGGTACTCCTCAAGCACTGCGAGTGCTGGAGCAAAGCCAGCATTGCTGGGTTTGGTTCTGCTCAGGAGTTCATTCTTAACATAACACTTAGAAGCCAAATTTAGTGAGGAAAAAATCCTGTACTTGGCCAAGGAGCCAGCATGGCCACTGCGAGCTGAGCGGCTTCTGCAGCGCTTCCTATGAGCAATAAGCACAGGGAACACACAACCACCCAGCAAGCAGCACGGGTTCACGGTATTTCACAGCACATTTGCCTCAGGCTTGGCTTGGGAGTGTTGCAGGTTGAGTGGAAATTCCTTCTACCTATGAAAGGACATCTAGGAGCCAGGCTCTTTGCAGTGCAAGTGAAAAGTTTCTACTTGCTGTTAGCAAGGGTGCATTTTACTACCCAGGTGGAAGGGAACTTGGCACATGCAAGTTAACCCCTCCAAGTGACCTCTTCCAAGTACCAGCATTGGAAGTGGGCACTAACTGTGTCAAACCTACGGCAGAGCTGCCTCCCCTGGGGCACACAGGCACGTTGCTTACGAGTAATTCCTGGCTGGGCGCTGGCCAGGGCCAAGCTTCATCACATGGAGCGCACGGCAGGCCCGGCTGATGGTTGTATAATGCACAAGCAACCTGGGCTGCTGCCAACATGCAGCCTGGGGATCTTCAACAGGAACGTAATCCTGCCGAGGCCTCGCGGCCTGCGCAGCCGATTAAAGGAAGTAAGTCTCCCAGTTTCAGTGAAATTCAGCCATTCTGCAGAGCTTCACACCCTCTAGTGGAGATGGGAGCTTGGCACACTGAGGAGATGCTCTTCAATCCTTCAGCACTGCTGAATTCAAGATTGAATTACCCCTACAGATCCCCAAAGCACATCTAGAGAGCACTACACATCTCCAGCGTGTGACTGCCCCAGGTACAAGCCACAAGTGTCAGTGTAGAAGTAGCTTTATATCCCTACTTGCCTGTATGCACACTTGCAGCATGTTAGAAATCTTTCTACTTCACTCACGCACAATAGGAAGTATTAAATATGAAGAAAGGAAGAAAGTAAACTTTGAGAACCAGATTTTATTCATGTTTACCCTCTAGTTAGGCAAAACTACTATCTATAACCTAAAAAGACCACACAGGTATAACCAAACCACAAGGGCAGCACTCTCACCATCCTGCAGAATGATCTTCCAGTCCCGCCACCTGAAAAGAAATGACCAAGACGTTCAGCCACAGCAAGCACGCTGCAGGGAAAGCTGGGTGCAGGCATCAGAGCTGCTCAGCGTGTGCGCCAGGTAGTCAGACCCCACAAGGCTCTCACAAGCAGCTCATGATCCAGGGCCCTCCTGCAAACGGTTATGATGCATATCAATTAAATTGAGAAAATGCTTTATTGTTTAAAAGTTGGCTGACAGGAAAATCCTTGGTCAGACAAATAACTTTGTTTTTAAAATTAAGATTTTTCAAGCTTAGAAGATATTTTTCTGACTTATAGCCAACTTTTCCCTCCTTTATTAGCAACCTGACAAGTTTTAAACATAGCAAACTTTGTAAGTTTTGAATTTAAATGATAAATACAGCTCATTTTCCAAGTGCAACTAAGATCAGGATATTTGCAATCACCCTATCTAGGGCTCCATATGCTTTATTCTGACAGCCCATGTGGCCAAAAATACTAATTTGTAACCTAGGGAAGAGTGATATTAGTGAAAGGGAAATGCTTGTTCAAATAATAAACTGATCAAAGATGTCGGTCTGCAGCAGCACACAAGTGAAACATCTACCTGCAGCCTGAGACTGTCAGACAGCTCTGCCCAGGTCAGTTCAACGTTGCACAGAGCTCATGTTGGTTGGCGCTGCCAGCAGGTCAGATGTGTGGCCAGCAGAAAGCCTGCCAGCACAGCATTAACCTCCTAGACCGGTCTGAGCAAATCAGAGCCAGCAAAGTGAGCTTACACTGGATCAGAGTGTTGTGTCACAGGGACGCAGCGCTCGGGCCTGGCACCAGAAGGCCCCGAGCCAGAGACACTGCTTCATTTCTGCCAAGGAGGCACAGTATGAATGGCATTTCTTCAAAAATATACTTCATACTGTTGTGGTTACCCTGGCAGAATCAGCTGGTTAAGAGCTACAGTGGAAAAAATTCACCACCCGAAGAAGGTGCAACACAAAGAATTAACAGTGAGCTTGTTAAACCATCAGGCTCCCAAATTAACACCCCACTAAAATGATCAGGGACAGTTCACACATCTGGTTAAAACAGCATGAAACTGGACAGAGCAACAGCATATGAGAGCTCCCAAGACAGACACATCAATCACATCCTTCTAGCTCAGGTGCTGCTGGTGTGCAGTGTCCCTGTTTCTAAGACCTGATTGGAAATATGCATCTGGCAGCTTCTGCACAGCCACTGTGCACGCTGCGGTCTCTACAGCGCAGTGGAGCTCTCCCGCAAAACAAAGCCACTGCAGTGGGGAGGAAAACAGGGCAGAAAAGTTGTTTTTCCCTCCCCCAAACTACACAGTCCTTCCTCTCCCTCCCAACCTTTGATACTGTTAGCTTTCTAGCACATTAAGGAAGTTATGGGAAAGTTACTTATTTTCCCTCTCCTCAGCTTGTTTTTCCTGCTTTATTGGGTTAAATCTGCTCACAGATGGGCCCAACAAATCCCAGTGCCAGGTCAAGGTGAGCAAATGAAGCATTTTGCTGGGACTGGGGGCAGGGAGGGTCTCCCGGAGGGTCGTCTGTTTCAGGAGCAATGAAATATTAATTCATTTTATCCTGAACTGCACTGAGAGAGCTCACCACTCACTGGCAGATCAGCTGCAGCCACGCATAAAACACAGTCTGATGACAAAGCTGGTTTAAGGAGCACCTTTTTCCTCCCACTGTCTGACGACTCCTCAGTTGTACAGGAGCAACCATCTGGGGTGACCTCGCTGTGAGCCAGATCACACAACTGACACCAACAAGCAGGAAAAGTGCCTTTTTTTTGGCAAAGAAGTTTTGTCAGAAGCCAGCATCACTTTGGTGCCAGGCTCACAGCACAGGCCTTTCCCACTCCCCTTCCCATGCCTGCAAGAGCATGTGCTCACCTGAGCTGTGACCCCAGCTGAACTCCCCAACTGCAGGAGAAAAACCAAACAGTAAAGAAAATCACAGATGTAACAAGAGAGCAAAGTACACAACTTCCAACGAAGCCTTACAATTTGCTCAAGTAAAGAAACCACTTTATCAGTATTCCCTGCTATGTGGGGAACAAAGTTTTAGATTTCAGATAGCACCAGTGATAAATCACGTGAAAAAATACACGAGCAACGTATCTAAGTTCTGCTTTCCACGTCTGTAAAACTTGCCTGCAAAGGCAAATTTTGCTAGAATATTTTCAAAAGAAGATTTCGTATGTGTTAAAGGAACTAATCTAAAAGCTGTTTTTCCTTGGCTTCGGTAGGAGCCTGTTGTATGCAGTATCATACATGACCATCAAAACGCTGCATGGATGCTCACACCTGTTACTGCACAGGATGAAGCCCAGCACGGAGCCTGCCTGGGAGTTGATCTCGGGCATGGGTGAGGCTGGCTGGTACGAGGCTGGGCTCACCGGCCCCACCACCCAGCAGCCCTTCCCCAGCCCTGCGCTCGCTGCAGCGCCCACAGACCCCCCGTGCCCCCCACCCAAGAAGGACGCACGGTTCTCACTCACCTCGCAAATGGAAGCACCGAGGGCCAACGTAACCACTCGCGGTCACCATTCGGGGCTGGGGCTTCTCTGGGGCTGACCCCCAGCATGAAACACTGCGACACACGAAGTTCTGGGAAAATTCACAAGAAAAACACGCCCTGCCCTGGCCACACAGCCCCCTCCCTGCTGCACGGCTCAGCCATTCCACCCCTTGGGCCCAACTCAGCAGCCCTCAGCCCCCCGGCGGCACTGCCCACCCCACGCCTGCACCCACACCCCCAGTGCAGGCTCCAA